>APFE031453920.1:0-20199 GCA_000404065.3 Pinus taeda
GCATTTGAATGGTAACTTACCTCAGAAACGTCCAGTGCCCCGTTGAAGATTTTTGACAAAATTTGATTCTTCTTCTTCTTCTGATATGTGTCCAGAATCATAGTAGTTTCCTTTTCCAGAGGCCTTGAAGGCAGCTTCTTTCCTATCTGATGGTCCACCTTTCCTCACTTCATAAGCAGTTAGAATTCCATGCAGCTGTGAGATTTTAAGGTCTTGAAGCTTTTCTTTTTCTTCTATAGCAGAAACTTTAGATTCAAACCTAAGGGACAAAGATCTTAGAACTTTTTCAACTACAACAGCCTCCTTTACTTCTTCACCCAAATTTTTCATACAATTTACAATCTCATCTACACGAAGAAAATAGTTAGCCACACTTTCATCATTATACATTCTAAGATTTTCATACTGAACTCTGAGAGTTTGGATTTTTTCCCTTTTTACCTGTTCATCTCCCTCATAGCTTAGAACAATCTTGTCCCATATTTCCTTAGCTGATTTATACTACTTGACTTTGACAAATTTAGATTGTGATAGACATCTCAATAGAGTATTGACCACCTTTGCATTCGTTTCATATTTCTTCTTTTCAGTCGGATCTGTGGGAGTTGATGTTGGAAAAGTATACCCTGTATCTATGATATCCCATACTTCAGTACCCAAAGATTGAAGATAGGCAGTAACTCTTACCTTCCAATATAGGAAGTTTGTCCCGTCAAAAACCGGTGGCCTGATTGATGCTTTCCTCTCGTAGTTGCTCATGATGAAAGATCTTCCTTCAAGAGATCAAGCTTCTTCAGAAGGACCTGCTCTGATACCAATTGTTGGAAATAATACTGAGAGGGGGGGGGTGAATCAATATTATCAAGGTAATTATTCCTTTTTTGAAAACAACTTATATATGCTACTTCAGTTTAATTAACCTGCGTATATACACGATTATGCAGAAGGAAACCCGCGTATACAGAGCAAGCTTTTACTTTACTTAATCTTTCTGATGATGATTGTTAATCTGTGATGCAGAATCAAATAAAAGTAACCAGTGACAGTAAAACAGAGCAGAGAAATAGTCACACACAAGAACACAAGATATAAGGTGGAAACCCAATGTGGGTGAAAACCACCTACTGCAATTCGTCTCTATCTTCTTTTCAATTATAACTTCTTTTACAATATACTAGTGCAGTCTTTTTACCAGTATGCAGGCTACAACCTGCAGAGAGCTACAACCCTCTCTCATTTTCCAGGCTCTCCTGGAAGGGAGCTACAACCCCCTTAGCTCTTGCACTAGCCAAGATACTAGACGTAGGTGCTGGCCTACAGAAGGCTACAACCTTCTCTTTCTTCCAGGGACCACATTTCATCAATTTTCAGACTGGATCCATGAACATCAAACAATCATCAAGAAATTCTTCATCAACCAAACTACTTTTCACCAACTAGATATAAAATCAAGTAGATACTTCTCTACCAGCTGTACCCAAAAACACAGTACCAGAAGCCACACAACAGAACCCAGAACACAGCAGAAATAAGCAGAAACAACGAGATCACAACTTAAAGCATATACGCAATTTCAACAATCAGCAACTTGTGTGCATACGCATCTGCGTATGGAAAAACCTACATATACGCGCCTTTACATCACCGAATCGGCGTGTATACGCGTCTTCACTTTACTGAACCTACGTACAGATCTATAAAGGACAACACACTCTTCCAGATATTCAATCACTAGTTAACCCAGATTATCAGACTTATAGATCAAACAAGCACCACCTCTAGCAGATCAAACTCATACAAAGATACTATCATTTAGGCTTAGAGATTATGACCCATGAATAGACCTTATCCTTCCTTTTGTGCTAAGGTTCCTCCTTCCTTCAAATCCAGATATGCATCACCACCCAATATACCAGCTCTAGCACTTTATCAAATCTTCAATGATAATTCAGATAGTTATTTGTCACAAGATCTCCTTCCTCTTTTATAGCCTTAGGCCTTCCCTAATACCATGGTCCAAAACCATAACATTTCAATACCATGAACCCAAAACTAGGGATCAACACATCTGATGAGGCGCCATGGTCCAAAACATAGGTTCAAGTTCCAAGATCTAACTGCCATGGACCAAAAGAATGATCCCCAGCATATACGCGCTTTTGTAATGTTTAACCCGCGTGTATACGTGCCTTTGTCTAGATGGACCTGTGTATATGTCTTTTTCTACTTTCTGAGTGCCTAAACTGAGATCTGATACCAAAGAAGGTTTCCATCAAGGACAACACCTGTGCCATAGCTTCAAACCTGTGCCATAATGCCAACAAATTCCAAGGTATTTGAGGCTCCAAATGCCCTCCCACCTATTCGTGATCATGATCATGCTACTCATTTGATTTCGGGAACTGTTTCTCCAAACATCAGGCCTTACAAATATCCCTATGCCCAAGAGAATGAAATTGAACATATGGTTGCAGAAATGCTAGAGTCCGGTATAATTCAACCTAGTCAAAGTTCTTTATTTTCTCCAGCAGTAATGGTGCACTAGAAGGATGGATCATGATGCATGTGTCCAAATTATAGGGAGCTCAACAAGCTCACTATTAAAGATAAATTTCCCATTACTATCATTGATGAATTATTAGATGAATTACATGGATAAATTTACTTCACCAAGTTGGATTCTTATTCAGGATATCATCAAATTAGAATGAAGACCGAAGACATTCTGAAAACAACATTTAGCACTCATGATGGTCATTATGAATTTTTGGTTAGGCCTTTTGTCCTTACCAATGCACCTTCTACATTTCAAGGTTTGATGAATTCCATTTTCAAACCCTTCCTTAGAATTTTTTTTTTAGTATTGTTTGATGATATACTAATCTACAACAATACTTGGAAGGATCATGTTCAACATGTTGACAAGATGCTCAAACTATTGCAGGAGAAACAATTATATGCGAAAACCTCTAAATGTTTCTTTGGAGTGTAGGAGGTGGCATATTTGGGTCATATTGTATCTCATGAGGGTGTTAAGGTATACCCTAACAAAATTAAATCCATTAAGGAATGGAAAATGACCACAACCATAAAGCATTTACAAGGATTTCTCGAGTTCACAGGCTATTATTGCAAGTTTGTTAAGAATTAAGGGAGAATAGCAACAACTCTAACAACTTTAATAAAGACAGATGCATTATATTGGACTCCAGAAGCAACTAAGGCCTTTGAACATCTTAAAGAAGCAACGTGCCAAGCATCAGTCTTAGCTACACCAGACTTCATAAAAACCTTTATTGTGGAATGTGATGCCTCAGGAAATAGAATTGGTGTTATTTTAATGCAATAAGGAAGATGCATTGCTTTTGAAGGCCATCCAATAAAAGGAAAGTATTTACAAAAACCTATTTATGAGAAGGTTACCCAGTTGTAGTGATTAACAAGGGAACAATTGAAGTAGAGGGAGAAACCAACAGTAGGGTTTCAACAAAGAATTTGGGAGGATATTTCTGGAGGAGATTCCCACAGTGATTTCAAGTTTCTAGTAGCAAGAATGAAGTCAATTTTATCAGCATAAGAGTAGGCCAAATTCAATAGTGCGAATAGGTAGATAACCAGTGTGAGGGATAGAGAGGAGCTTGTTTCAGTGTGCCAATATCATATCTATCACCTAGAGGTAGAGCGAGTGGATCAAGAAAAGTGTTGGAGGTAGTTTTACTTGTAGGTGCATTTTCCAAGAGGATGAGTGAATTTTCCATAGGATCCTAATGTGTATTTTCAGTCACCAGTGTGAGTTTCCCAAAGGAGGTGTGAATAGGCTAAGGGCAATCAAAATTATTTTGTATAGGAAACTTATGTTTCAAGATGATTTTTCCTATGGGGAAAAGTTATTTGTTGGAGATTTTCCAGTGAGAGGCAAAAACTTGTATTTCACAAATTTTTGAAGATTAATAATAAAACCCTCATCTGCTTAACTAGTTTTCCGCACATTGAGGTTTTTCCAGGGATTATTACCCAAAATCTTGGTGTCCATAAATTTGTGTGTGTGCATTATTTCTCAATCCTTGTATTTATTTGTGAAGATTGCAGTAGTGAATTAACCATTATTTTCCATAGTAATTTCTATAAGAAAAATAAACTGCATAAGTTAGAAGATTAATTTCCAGTTGCTACAATTAAGGAAATTTCACATGGTATCAAAGTTAATATAAGCACAAAGGGCTTGCAGGAGTAAATCAACACAGGGCATAGGAAGAGAAAGCCGATGGTTTTAACCAAGTTCAAATTTCTTCAATAATTTCTCCATTATATTTGAGTTTTGCAAATTTCCAAAGGTGATTGTAATAGGTTTGAGAGATCAGGACAAGTTAGATGGGGCCTCAAATTTTGGTGTTTGGAAGGACATGATGTCATTCCTTTTTGATGAGTATGGGCTAAAGGAGTATGCAAAAAATGTAGTTGTCATACCAATAAATACTTACTAGTTGGCTACCTATAAAAAGGAGAGTGCCAAAATGAAGAGGATGATCCTTGATGGAGTTAAGAACAACATCATTCCACATATCATAGAGAAATGGACAATGAAGGAAATGTGGTATTCCATCTTAAAATTGTACGAAGATCCTTCGAAAAATAGGAAGATGATTCTTAAGGAAAGGATAAGGACAATCAAGCTACATAACGGTGCAGATGTGACTTCTTATCTCACCAAAATTCCACTTGTCAGGGATGAATTGGAAACAAGCCAAGTGACGACGAGCTAGTGAGCATAACACTTAATGGGTTCTCAAATGAATGGAGTATGTTCATCCAAGTGATTTATAGGCAAGAAAAACTTCTATATTGGGATTTCCTATGGAGTGACTTCACATAGGCTGAGCTTAGGCTTAGCTTGGTCAATGGT
The DNA here is from genome assembly GCA_000404065.3 of Pinus taeda. Classification (NCBI taxonomy): domain Eukaryota; kingdom Viridiplantae; phylum Streptophyta; class Pinopsida; order Pinales; family Pinaceae; genus Pinus; species Pinus taeda. The sequence goes on from APFE031453920.1 coordinate 4,904, forward strand.
ACTAGTAGCTTCAGCAAGGCACCAAAGGTGGAGAAGGAACAAGAAAATGTCTCCCTAGTATTAAAGGGAAAGGCGAGGAAGGGTACCAGTAAGGGTTAATGTTAAAAAAGAGAAAATAAGAAGGACCTATCAAAGGTCAAGTGTTTTGGTTGTAGTCAACATGGTCACTATGTCAGCCAATGCCCTAATCGAAAGAAGGATAAGAAGGGGAAGAAGGCAACAAATTCAATGAAACTTTCATCTCTAGCTCCTATTCTATAGGTGTTTAGTATAAAGACAATGGAACTTAGGTTATAAGATGGGGGTTAGAGACTACTTCTCAAGCTACAAGGAGGAGGAGATGGAATTCCAAATATATATGGGAAACAAGACAAAGTGTACTCTAGTTGAGAGAGATACCATCAACATTCATAGGGAGTCAGGAAAGAACACAAATTTTATAGATGTACTACATGTGCCAGGATTAGGTATGAACCTGATTTCAATATCTACACTATATGATAAGGGGTTCAATATGTACTTCGTGGGGCAAGGTGTTCATTAAAAACCAAATTTGGAAGAAGGTCAAACAGATTGGAGTTCAAAGTAACAAGTATACAAGTTGTAGTTTGATTCTCCAAAGGAACTGACCAACAGTAATAGAAGTGGCAGAGATTTGGGAGAGTTATGGCATAAGAGAATGGGACACTTACAACATGGAGCACCAAGTTTGCTAAGAGATACTGTGACAAGTGTGCCAAAATTAAACATGGAACATGATGACATATGAAAAGGGTGCATACTTGGAAATTTTATAAAGGAAATGTTATCAAGAAGTGATGGTAGAGCCAGTGGTGTGTTACAATTTGTTACCTTCATAGATGAATTCTCCAGGAAAACCTAGATCTATTTTCTGAAGATGAAGGATGAAGTCTTCAGTTGCTTCCCAGAGTTCAAAGCTCTTGTCGTGAATATGATAGGAAAAAGGATCAAGGTGCTTTGTATAGATAATGGATGCAAGTACATTGATAATTCCCTCATAGGGTTCTATGTGAAGGAGGGAATCAGGAGAGAGTGGACAACTCCATACAACCCACAATAAAATGGAGTTGCGAAGTGGAAGAAAAAAATGGTTGTTGGGGTAACAAAGGCAATGTTATATGACCAAGATATGCCTAAGTTTTTAAGGGAAGATGCATTAGCATGACAATATACATACAAAATGGGGTTCCTCATAGATTGTTGGGGAAGATAACACTAGAGGAGGTCTTCACAGGGAAGAAGCTAGAGGTCGGTCACTTCAGGATCTTTGGTAACATAACATATTGTCATGTTCCATATGATAACAAACCAAACTGGATTAGACTACAAAGAAGGGATATTTCATTGGATACAACGAAACGTCTAAGGTGTACAAAATCTATATTCCTAGCAACATGAGTAACATCATGAGAAATGACGTGCATTTCCAGGAGGAGAAAACCTTTATGAGATCTCATGCACTTCCAACAAATGATCAAAGTGGGCTAGTATAAGCTCCAAAGGTTGAGCAACAACTGCAAGGATAGTCACAGGGACAACAGAGTACTAATACAATTACCAGTATGAGCACTAGCTAAGGTGCAGGAGGTCCTGTGAGTTCATATAAGATGAAGAAAAAGGGGCAGGATGAGGAACTTTAATCTACAACCACCACCATTGGAAGAAGAAGTAGAGAGGTGATTCAAGAGGAGTTTGTGGGAGCTCCTAGATCGAGAACTAGTGTTGAGTTTTTCCATTACACCAAAAACCATAGGAATTATTAAACTTCTAAACCCTTACCTTTACCTTAAGTGGGTGGTTACTCCCATATTCAAAGGGTCATGGTAAGTCCACATGATCGATTCCCAAAGGTGCAATGGTTAGTCCAACACCCCCCCCTCTGATGTAACTCAAGGGAATCAAACCTAGGAAAAGGCTCCAATACTATGTTTAGGTTTTCCATTACCCCAAAACCCGCAAGCATTAGTAAACTTCAAAACTCTTACCATTACCTTAAGTGGGTGGTTAGTATCATGTTCCCAACGTGGTGGTTAGTCTAGTTGATCAATTCTCATAAATGTGATAGTTATTCCAACACATTACGCACTAAGATAGATGGTGGTGTTTAAAGACACTATTTTTGTGTTCCCATTGGCCACTGAGTTAAACTAACAATGATATTTACATCCTTTAAATAGGCTTCATCGGAGATGAATACCATGGGAAAAACCATGGATTCCTATAAACCTGGAGCCAAAAACCATGGGTAACTTGATGGAGTCAAGTTTACTAGATCTACCCTAACAACCCCCCCTTAAGCTTGAATTTGAGAGATTGACCTAGTCCCATACATCTTTGTTTAATTCCATATAAAAAAGTTTCCATCTATCATATTACATAGGTAACTAGCCATTGTATTGACTAGTTATCTAGGACACATTTTTAGGTAAACAATTCAACAACCATCTCACTTGAGATATCGCATTCCCTCCTCAAGCCATGATACCAGTACACTTGCCACCCCATTACCTATCCAAGTGGTCCATTCCATAACTTGATAAATCCATGAACCACTTACACTACATGTATACTTGAGACAGCTCTTAAGGCCTTATAATTAACGTGCTCCCATGTAACACATCTTCCTAAAATTCATAGGGAAATGCCTTGGACCAAAACCATTAGGGCATTCACACATCACATATTGGCTCCCCATCTACCTTCAGCTCTCATACTTACCACTTAGATATATCCACTTTCAACTCTGACCACTCTAGCTCTGATACCAAGTGTTATGATCACAAAGCATTGAGAGAGATGGTGGTGTCTAAAGACACCATTGTTGTGTTCCTAGTGGCCATTGAGATGAATTAACATTGGTATTTATAGTGTTTAAATAAGATTCATTAGAGATTAATACTACGGGAAAAACCATGGATGCCCATAAATCTAATGCCCAAAACCACAAGTAACTTGACAAAGTCAAGTTTACTAGATCCACCCTAACAACTAGAGAGTGCATATAACCAAACAGGTATAATGTGTTGGTGATATAGGTCGATGACAGGGAGCCTTCTAGTTATGATGAGGCTGCACAATGTCAAGTGTGGAAGGATTCCATGGTTGAGTAGTATAATTCTATCATGATAAATGATCTATGGGAGGTCATGCCTAGACCTGTGGATAGCTTATTTGTAGGCTCTCACTAGATCCACAAGGTGAATATGTTGTAGATGATATTGTGGAAAGTATAAGACTAGATTCATGGCCAAAGGGTTTGTGCAAAAGGAACACATAGATTATGAGGAGACCTTTCCACAAATGGCCAAATATACCTCTATCTAAGCAATGATATCATTTACAACACAAATATGATGGAAGATTCACCAGATGGATGTTAATACTACATTATTGAATAGGATGATAGAGGAGGAGGTGTATATCAAAAAACCATAGGGTTATGAGACACATGGGAGAGAGACACATGTGTGCAAACTGAAGAGGGTGCTATGTGAGTTGAAAAAATATCATTGGGCATGATATTGTTTGATCAACAACTACTTGCAATAGATGGATTTTGTGAAGAGTGAAGAAAATTCCAACCTATAATCTCTGATGGTAGGAGGTGAGCCACTCATATTGGTTTTATATATGTATGATCTCTTCTTGAGACCTTCATCAAGGCTCATATAAGATTGAAAGAGGAACTTGGAAAGTTGAGTTCGAGATGAAGGACTAAGGACTGATGCATTACTTCCTAGGACTAGAGGTATGGATGATGGATGGGGATATCTTCCTTTGGAAAGGGAGATATAATATGGAGATTATGAAGAGATTCAGGATGTAGGACTGTACACCCATATCCATGACTATGATTACCAACTAAAGGAATATAGATACATTAGAGGAAACATATGTGGACCCAACCTTATATAGGAAGCTCATCATATCTCTCATGTATCTGGTCAACACAAGGGAAAAAGTTTGTTTCGTGGTGAACACTCTAAGTTCGTTCATAGTGGAGTTGAATAGAGTACATTGGACAATAACGAGACATGTATTGAGGTATCTACGAGGCACAATCGAGTATGGATTATTGTTATAGGCCATTTTTTCACATATGATTAGTGAGCCTGCTAACGAGATCAATCAACATCCTATTCCCCCCTTGTCACCATCTTGCGCAAAGCCCTAAGCACGCACCTTTCATTTTCCACAATTTCATACCTAAACTGCATCATCTGAGCCAATTTGAATACAAACTCTCCCTGTAAGCCTACAAGGGTGTGTTAACCAGCAGGTTGCTCCACGATGGCATGCGTTGATCACCAATAGGTTGCTCCCCTTTGCACCTGCTTTAGTTCTAGAAATCCAGGAGAATGATCAAGATTCTAGAAGCTTCCCCTTATAAGAGTTTCCATAAGTTGTTTCAACTACTTAACTTGGATAAAACATTTGGATCCTATCCATCCCTACATTGGAGTTTTCACCACTTATATTTTTATCCTATTGCTCCATCAAAGGTGGATCTCTTACCCTAGATTGGTAATTGGATAAGAACTCCAACTTACCATACTTCTTTATATATTCCTAGCCTTCTATGTGGTTGGGAGTTGGACTTTGGAGAGTGATTCTAACCTTATTATGATGTAGTGAGTGGTCATCATCTCATGCATTTAGGGTGATTGGAGGTGAATATTGTGGAAAGGAAAGGACAAGTCAACAACTTGGAGGAGCTCTTCTACAAGATCAACTGCTACTTATGGTTGTAATCTCCTTCCATTTATATTAATGCAAAGAATTCATTAGTTTCCTATACGTGATGTTGTCGTTTCAGTTATTTCAATACCATGTTGATCTATTGAATAAGTACTTAGATCATACTACATAGATCTTGTAGTTTGTTGGCTTGTGTTATCTGATTGTGCAGGTTCTAATTTTTGCAATCAAAGATGGAATTGGAGCTTCCAAGCTAAAGAAGGAGCAAAGTGTTCAAAGGATTCCAGGTAGGCCTCACCCTGTCATCTATCTACTTTAAGGAAAAGCATTGTGTTCCTTCTCTCTATGTTTTTCTAGGTTAGACACCGACCTAGAGGAGATAATTTTGTCCACAATCGTAAATCTCATATAACATATTGGTGACTCCACTGGGGAGCCAAGCATTCCCTTGGTGGAATACTTCTCCATTGTGTTTGATTACCTCCTTGACATACCTTTGTTGTATCATCTAACCAAGATCATACCCAGGAAGTGATTTCATTGAGCCTTTTTTGAAGTTTTTGTGCTAGAAACCTCTTTCCCAGGCCCAACGCACCCCTTGTGCCTTTGACAGAGCATTGCACCTCACTCTGGCCCACTCTGCACTAGCATTGACCCCTATTTTTTCATGAATTTTTCCTTGGTTCTTGAGCCCATCTTTGGTCAGCCTACTTCTAGCTAAAATTCCCTGGGTCTTCAATGTCCTGTGGTCTCTCTAAAGCCTCCATTTGGTTTGCATTTGTGTTTTTTTCATTTGGTAAGAATTGGTTTGATTTTTATTTGTTCTTATCACTTGGTCGCTTGCAAACTGTTTTCATTTGGTTGTTGGTTGCTTGAATGATTTTTTTTAGTCCTCATTCTGAAAAGTGTAATCGAATCAATAATTGAACATTTACATCTTAGTTTTCTTCATCTCAAAAATTAATTGTGGTGAAAAGAAACATTTTTCATCGACATTTAGGGTTTTGCATGTGTATTAGCATAGGAACAATTGCATCAGAAAGGAAATTGCATCTTGCATCTCGTTTGTTGCATATTGTGTGCTACATCTTGATTATTTCTTCCCTTAGCTAGATTTTCATTTAAAGAGGAAGAATTTCTATTTTCTCATGGTGGATTTTCATTTTAGGATATTTAGGTGACATTCATGGTGACCCCTAAAACTGAAACATAGTCAAATATATATAGTCAAATTTACTGAATCAACCTAAGGAACATTTGTAACATTAACACAAACATTTAGAGGTCTAGGTTAGAGATGTGTTCCAACGTCGTTAAACGTAGGGTATGTCATTGTTTGGTATTGTTGCATCCTTGGGGTGAAATCCCATTCCACGTATGTGAGTGTACAAGACCATACTCCACGTACCTTCGGGTATATTGGTGATGCTCCAAGCACGTAAAGTATATAGGAATGCTCTCATCGAATGGTTATGCATTAGACAAAACTATTACGGACTGCACTCCCACATACCATTGGATATATTTTGGGAGTCCCCAATAGGTTTTTGTCCATTGATGGGTAACCAAGTCTATTGCCTTGTATACCATGATACACTAAACACAACATTTGGGGATATTGGTTGTCGTACGTTAAGTCCTTGGTTCACCAAGGTGTATATTGTAGATCATGATTTCTTATTAAACCTTTATTCCTAGTCACCCCATTGTTTTGTTTGTTTCTTTAATTTCTAAAGTCAATTAATTGACCATAGAACAACATCCTCCCCGCGGAAAAAATCCTTAGTAGATCTTAGGTTGAGACTAATGGCAACAGTTCCTGAGTCCACTCATCAAAGAAACCCCTCTGATGGGAATCCTGGTCCTTTTCCTTCTTTTGGAAATATTGGTGCTCCTTATATGGCAACGTTGTCCCTTCCCGGATTCACCATTGATTTTCTAGTTTAGTTATTTTTTACACCTATGGTTCCAAATGTCCAAATGACTTCTCAACCAGGTTCTCTTCCACTTGAATAATATCAACCTCAAGTTGATCCTAAAGATGACCCTCTATCTTCTTCACCTGTTCGGTTTTATTCCTCTTCTTCCTCTTCGTCTGGTGAAAGCCTGCAAATTAGTAACCAGGTGGATAAGAAGAAGAAGCAAAGTAAGATTAAGAAGAAGAAAAATAAGCAAGGGGATAACCAAACAACCATTTCTACTGATGAGACTGATGTTGAGAAGCCTTCCAATCAACCCCGTAAAGTTGAATTCCCTTGCATGCTTTGTAAGTTTGAACACATTCTTAGAAATTTTCCTAGTATTCCCAAGGTATTAGAAGTGTGGTCCATAGGCTCACATCAACCTTCTTCATCAGCCTCTGGAGATCATGTTGGTGATAAGCTCTCAACTAGTAATAGTAAGGTCCATGGGAAAAAGGGTAAATTCAAATTTCCCTGTAATTTATGTGAAAGGAATCATCCTATTCACCTTTGTGCTTATATGGATGACGCCTCAAAAGTATTGGAAAATATTACAACTTCTCAACCATGACTTCCAACTAGTTACCAAAAGATTTCTCCCAATCCCCCACTAGTTGATGAAGTGATTGATCAAAATCCGAACCCCATCAATCCCACTCTATCTAAATGTGAATCCCATGGGTTTGTTCTTGGCCAACCATTGGTTGAGAAAATGGTTGGCTCGATTCCACCTTCAGTCGATCATACTTTTCTTGTAGAGAGTAAGGATCATACTGCACAGGTTCTTATTATTTCTTCTGATTCTATCAGACAAGGGGGCATTTATCACGCCCCTACAGAACCCCCTCCAAGGAAACAATCATTGCCTTTGATTGGAGTTGATTGATAGAACCTCGTCTCCCTTCTTACATGCCTTTTAAGATCATGGTAAAGGCTTATAAAATAACATCCATCACATTGTTATAGATGAGGGAGCTTCTATTAGTATTCTATCCTCCTCTGCTTGGAAAGCTTTGGGTTTCCCACAACTTGTGTTTGTCACTTCGAATCTGTTAGCTTTTAACAGAAGATCCAGTCAAACCTTAGGGATACTTCTTCAGTTTCCTGTTACTTTGGGAGGAAAAACTGTATGTATTGATGTTATGGTTATCATAGAACCTTTCTTCAATTCGCTTCAAGGGCGAGACTATATTTATGCTATGAATGTTGTTGTATCCACACTCTTTTGAGTGACGTGCTTCGTGCATGATGGACAGAGTGTGGCTATCGATCATCTTTCATTTGTTGGTCTTTAATTTTCCACCAATCATCCTACTTCCCTATGTGTTCCTAATGTGCAAGCAACATCTCCCCCACCATAGATTTATTATGTGGCAACCTGTTCCATGCCCGCGACTACTAACGATCTAGTAGACGATATGTGCATCATTTATTGGGGGCATTGGAGTCTAATCTTTCCATTGGATCCCTTGATATGTATCCCTTCCAGAATTTTGTTCTCCCATTTGATGATTACCTCTTGGAAGTCATGGCCTCATAGCGGTCATGATTAAGGTCCTTGGAGCAGAGTTCCTATTCTCATGTCAAGATCCTTAAAAAATGAAGCAAGGTCCTAAAGCAGAGTTCCTTTTCTTGTGTCAAGCTCATTAAAAAGTGAAACAAGCTATTATGAGGATATTTCTTTTACTATGTCAACCTCGTTAAAAAATTAAATAGGTTCTTATGAGCATAATTTTTTTCTTGTGTCAAGCTCATTAAAAACTGAAACAAATCCCATTTCAATTACAGTATTTGATTAAATCTCCAAATTTCCCACTTGAGTCTTTTAGTTGATCTCATAAATGAACCTTCATTCCATCCACTTGTTAGTACCCATTAGTCCACTTAGGTGCATGAAATGAATCTTGGGGGGAATGTACCTCGAATTGAGTCATTATGCTAGGGCATGCAAACTTACTTCAAGCATAGTTTTTCCTCTGTTTCAAGCTTGTGTAAAAATGAAACCAATCTTAAGCATAGTTTCTCATGTTTCAAGCTTGTGTAAAAATGAAACCACTTTCAAGCATAGTTTCCCATGTTTCAATATTTTGTAAAAATGAAACCATTCCCACTTTACCTCTCGTGATTTCCATTTTTTATCATCCTATTTATTCCAGATGAGCCTTAATTTTCTCATTCCATTGTCACCATCTTCTTGGACGATCATACATTTTCACTTGGTTTTTACCCTTTCTTGAGGAACCACTGCTATGAATGGTATTATTAGCCAACCTCTTGACCTTTGCAGGTTTTGAGCAGTTCCATCATGAGAGGAACCAATTGCTACCCTTCATACCACTCGTTTTTCCAGGAGGATTCCTCTTTCAGCTCTTTTTAGACTCCCAAAATATGAAAAGATTGTCGAGTACTTGCCTTTTCGAACTTGTAAAAGTAAATGAAAATAAGTCTACTTAGTATAAGTTTAACCCTTTTCCTAATTGAGATAGACCAACTACGAAAAAGGAATATCTTAGTTGAACATGGCTAAGAGGTTCTCTTGGTTATTGTTTTCTACCTTTTCAAACCTAAGGGACTACCTACAAAAAGGGACATTTGGAGTTTTATTTTTCACCTCTTTTTCAAAATCTCTAAACATGAAAAAGATGTCAAGCTTTACCTTCATTGGACTCATAAAAACATCAAACAATGATGGACTCATCGATCATGGCGAGGCTAAATCACTCATTCTCAGGGTTCATTAAATATACTTGGAGCGATTCATTCGAAGGATGAACTTACAAATCAAGCATATGTTATCCTCCTCAAGCTTATTAGAAAATAAAGAGGTACTGACCAGTATGGTTGGGGAAATTGAGAAAATAAGGGATTACATTTTTCTAATGGAAGCGAGTAGCACTTGAACACAACACTCTTCCACTTCATCTCCATGTCTATTGAGTTGGGTAATATTCTTGTCTTTTGCTTATCATACCATTTTCAAAGAATCCATTCTCAGTTTTGGGTCAATGATGCCAACTCCATTTAGTGTCACCAGTGTGTTCAAGAGAATTCATTCAGTTGATCTCCATTACAATGCTCTTAAACCTTCATTTCATGTCTCCCTTTCCTAATCCAAATCCATGTCAGCATCATTCTGATCATTTTGTCTCAATCATCATACCCATTTTGTGTCGTTTATGGGGGATACATCAAGACTCTCCTATGATGGGATGCTTCCTGTCAACATCAACACATCATCCAGGAAGTTGACTTAGAAACATACCTTTGGTACCTTGGTGCTTGCGTACATCAATAGAAATTTTCCTCACTCTCGGCGATAGATTTACATCAATGGACTTTGACTGAAAGATCTGTGTGGTGTTCGACGTCATCTCATTTATTCATTCCATACAAATTGTATCATAGTACCTTGAGAGCCATTAACATCATCAATGGTTTGTCTCACATCTATTAACAACTTACATAATTGGCTGGTAATCAGATGGTGGCTACCATGTTCGACTCCAACTCATTAATTCACATGGTTAGACTCATACGTTGGTTGGTCATGTGGATGAGATAGAAGACCCTGAATCTAGTTTCTACCATCTAGGCTAGGATTTTAGGATTATACAAAGATCAAAATGTATGATGGCTATAATCATCTAGATAGTAATCTAGTCATGGGTCCACTAGTTACATCTATGGATGCATCTTTTGATCATCGTACATGTTATGATAGCTTATGGGATGAGTATGGGTATTCCCCCCTCAGTAAACAAAGATGTCATGTTGTAAATGTATTGTAGAAGATGAAGATCATCGGTTGTCCTTGATCCCTACTTGTCACAAGGTAAAGCACTTCTGTCATAAGTCATCATCTCTGACTTTACACTTTAGGGGGATTCAGTTCTAGGCCATTTTGTCACATCCGATCAGTGAGCCTCCTAATGGGATCAATCAACATCCTATTCCCCCCTTATCACCATCTTGCAGTGAGCCCTAAGAATGTACCTTTCATTTACCAAAATTTCAACCCTAAACTGCATCATATGAGCTAGTTTGAGGACCAAATCTCCCTATAAACCTACTGGGGTGAGTTCACTAGCATGTTGCTCTACTTTGGCCTATGTTGATGACCATAAGGTTTCTCCCCTTTGCACCTCTGTTGGTTCTAGAAATTTGGGATAATGATCGGGATTCTAGAAACTTTCCCTTCTAGGAGTTTCTAGATGTTGTTTCAAGTACTTACATTGGATAAAAAATTCAGATCCTATCCATCCCTACATTGGAGATTTCACACTTATCCTTTGATCCTATCCCTCCATCAAAGGTGGATCTCTTACACTAGATTGGTAATTGGATAAGAAATCCCAACTTATCATACTTGTTTATATATTCCTAGACTTCTATGTGGTTGGCGGTTGGATATTGGAGAGTAATTATACCCTTATCCTTCTATAGTGAGTGGTCATCATCTCATGCATTTAGGGTGATTGGAGGTTCATATTATGACAAGGAAAGGACACGTCAATAACTTGGAGGAGATCTTCTACAATAGCAACTACTACTTATGGTTGTAATCTCCTTCCATTTATATTAATGCAAAGAATTCATTTTTTTCCTATATGTGATGTTGTTATTTCACTTATTTCAATACCATGTTGATCTATTGAAAGAAGTACTTAGATGATACCACATAGATCTTGTAGTTTCTTGGCTTGTGTTATCTGACTGTGTAGGTTCTAATTTTGACAATCGGAGCTACAATTGGAGATTCCAAGCTAAAGAAGGAGTGAAGTGTGTGAAGGATTCTAGGTAGGCCTCACTCTATCATCTATTTACTTTAGGAAAAGTATTTTTTTCCTTGTCTCTTTATTGTTCTAGGTTAGCCAATGACCTAGGGGAGATACTTTTGTCTGTAATTGTAAATTATGTATAACAATTATGATATCTTGAGGTGATGTGTTAGTTGTGGATGTAAGAGGTAGAATGGACATGTAGTTCATGGATCAAAAAATCACTTTAGGGCTTCCTTAGTTGATAGGGGTTTCTCTCTGGGTGAACAAGAAGTAGTAATCAATGGCACTGAGTTGTAGAGGTAGAATACAAGGTATTGAGCATAGGTCCACTGGAAACCTATCGACCAATATGCTACTGCGATAACAAAGTTCAATCAAGTTTCTGAAATCCATTATTCATGATAAGTAGAGAGCATACATTGACATAAGATACCACTTCATCAGAGATTGTGTCAACATGAATTATTTTGGCTACAACATGTTCCCATAGATTAGCAGGTTGCAGATATTCTCACGAAGACCTTGGGAAAGGATATGTTTGTCTACTTTAGGGATAAGATGGGAGTAGTGGAGAACATCTTCCTCGTTAAGAGGGAGTTTTATTTTTTGGTTGCATCAAATACATGTTCTAGTATTTATGGTGTCTGTGAGGCTAAGGAATTCAATTTCTCCAATAATCAAAAAAGGTTTCACAAGAAACACCTCAATTATATTAATTATCTAATTATTAAATATTTTCCTAATTCTAACATAGGAAAATTTATTAATTAAATCAGATTAATTGAGGAAAATTCATTTTTCTCTAGAGACTTCTAGAAAAATCATTTGATGGGGTCAAGATAATATTAGACATCGTTTGTGATTATATTGTGGCCATTGGTGGCTCAATGAGAGATTATAAGAGCATTTTGATGGTACATTGAAGATCATTCAAGAAGTCTAACTTACCCATTTGTAGTGATTAACAAGGGTGCAATTGAAGCTTAGGGAGACACCAATAATAGGGTTTCAACATAAAATTTGGGAGAAGATTTCCAGAGGAGATTTCCACAATGATTTCTAGTTTCGAGCAGCAGGAAGGAGGTAAATTTTATTTGCATAAGAGGAGGCCAAATTTAGTACCACGAGTAGCCAAATAGTCAGTGTGAGTGATAAAGAGGAGCTTGTTTTAGTGTTCTACCATTGTATCTATCACCCTGAGGCAGAGTGAGTGGGTTAAGAGAAGTGTTGGAGGTAGTTTTACTTGTAGGGGAATTTTCCTAGAGGTGAGCGAATTTTCTAGAGCAGCCAATGCACATTTCTAACCACCAATGTGATTTGCCAAGAGGAGGCATGAATAGGCTAAGGAAGGCCGAAATTATTTTGCAGAAGAAACTTGTGTTTCCAGATTATTTTTCCCATGGATATTTTTTTTTTCCTAGAGCTTTTCCAGTGAGAGACAAACAATTATATTTCTCAAATTGTTAAAGATTAGTAATAAAACCCTCATTTGTTTCTCTACTTTTCGCCACATAGGGGTTTTTCCAAGAACTATTATCCAAAAATCTTGGTATCCATAATTTTATTTATGTGCATTATTTCTTAGTTCTTGTATTTATTTGTGAACATTGTTGTAGTGAATTAATCATTATTTTCCATTATAATTCTGAATACAAATAAACTGCATGAGTTATAAGATTAATTTCCAATTGTTGCAATTAAGGAAATTCACAATACTCATCATTAATTTTTCAAACAACATTGATCCAAAATGTTTTTTGTCATTAATTTTTTCATTTTTAAATAGTCACCAAAAATAATCCTACAAATTTTCATACTTCTTTTTATAAATTGCAGAATTTCCTCGTAAATTTTAGATTCATATTTAAACCTATGTTAATTTTTTTTTTTTTAGTTTTCTATTATTATAATTAATCGGCCTAGATCCATCTTAACGTCGGATCTATCAAGTGCCAAGAGGTATCAAATATTTTGAGGTGCAAACCTCTTTTTTGAGTGAAAAACTTGAGGAAAGGCTTGCACCTCAAGAGATTTGATCACTCTCGATGCTTTATAAATCCGAGGTTAAGATGGATCTGGGTTGGTTATATAATATCTATATTTGTATGTCTCTTTCTTATTCCCTCTCTCTATCTCAACCCTAAAACATACACATTCTCTCTCCATATCTCTCTCTAGGTTCCCTTTTCCTCTCCCTCTCTATCTTCCCCTTATATGCCTCTATCCTTCTCTATCTCTTCTCTAAGGCTCTCCTCTCTCCCTCACTCTCTTTTCATCTCTCCCTTTTCACTCCCTCTCTCTCTCCACCTTTCTCCCTCTATGCCTTTCTTCTTCCCTCCCCCTTTCTCTTGCACCTCCCTTTGTCTCTCCTCCCTATCACTCACACTCACTCTCTCCTCTCCAACTCTGTCACTATCTCCTTCCCTCTCTAATTCTCTCTCCCCCTCCATCTTTATCTCTCTCTTCCCCTTCTCTTCCTATCTCCCTCGTCTACTCTTCTCTCTCTCCACCTCTAACTCTATATGTATTTTTTCTTTCCTCCCTCTCTCTCCCCCTCCTCCATCTCTCTTTCTCTCTCTCCCTCTCCCTCTCTCCATCACCTCCCTCTCGCTCACTCTCTCTCCCTAGTTTTTTCACTATCTACCTCCGTTCCTCTGACTTAAACTTAATGCCATTGTATTGTGTTTAAGACAGTATCTAAATTAAAAAAACTCAATTGGTTGAACATATTAAACTTATATTTTGAAAAAAACATGCATTATCTTTCCTCTATTATTGTAATCACTTAGCTTGCTATAATGGTTTAGATAGTTAGTTAAGATGGATATATGCTAGTTCTTCATAATATTATTTACATTATATAAATTTCACATCTTTATATATAAATGCATTCTCATATAATTTTATTAAAACCTGGTTTTAATTTCTGTGAGAATATGTTTAGTAGTCGTAAGCATAGAGGGTTTCGGTTTAGATTTAGATATATCTTACAAATAATTACAGCCTTTTTCCTTTTAGATTCAATTAATAAAATGTTGTAAATTAAGTTAAAATAAAATATTTTAATTGTGAAATAAATAAGTTATGGTTTTGGTCATGTGATATTGATAAGCCATGGTATTGGCATATTATACTGTAGCAAAGTATGTTTACAAGTTAATAATATCCATGGTAAAGGGTTGGTGAATACCCATGGTTAAGAATATTGTCATATTGTTATAAAATATTTTGATCGTGAAAAAAGTTATAATTTTTGGGCATCTGATATTGATAAGTCATGGTATTGGCCCATGGTATTGTAACAAAGCTTATACACAAGTTCAAAATATCAATGACAAAGTGGGGGTGAATATCGATGGTTAAAAATCTTGTCATATTGTTATAAAATATTTTGATTATGAAATAAGTTATGTTTTTTGCACATGTGGTATTGATAAACCATGTATTGGCCCATGGTATTGTAACAAAGTCTATTTACAAGTTAATAATATCCAAGGGAAGGTAGGGGTGAATCGATGGTTAAAAATCTTGTCATATTGTTATAAAATATTTTGATTATGAAATAAGTTATGTTTTTTGCACATGTAGTATTGATAAACCATGTATTGGCCCATGGTATTATAACAAAGTCTATTTACAAGTTAATAATATCCATGGTTAAGAATCTTTTCATATTGTTATAAAATATTTTGATTGTGAAATAATTTATGGTTTTTGGGCAAATGGTATTGATAAGCCATGGTATTGTAACAAATCCTATTTACAAGTTAATAATATCCACAGTAAAGTAGGGGGTGAATATTCATGGTTAATCACTTTTAACTTTTAACTTTTA
>APFE031453927.1:0-47801 GCA_000404065.3 Pinus taeda
TTTATAAAGACTGGGCCAATTATTCCAATTTTGATAATGAAGCTTTTATGTGGATGTGCACTACTGCCTTTATTTAAAAGTATTTCTGAGTCGGAAGAAGGAATTCAAATTGCGATTGATGTTGGGAATGATTTGCAGCTCATATGGTACTACTATCTATGTCTGAATTCATTCTTTTTTATGTGAATTGTTATTTGATCATTCTTGCTATTATTGAATATATGCATGTGTTTTAACAGCATTCTTTATACTTTCCACTATTGGATGTTTACAACGTGCTTTTCTTCTAATCATACATGTATTAGTAATATAAAAAGATAAGTGTAATAATGTTTTATTAATTACTTTGTTCAACTATTTGAACAAAGCAATTATTATATGAATGAATGTCTATGTTTATTGAATAGAGTCATCTATATGCCTATTGGTGAACAGAGATCATCAAACGTTGCACTTAAGAATAGAAGCTTCCCGGGATAGAATAGTTGTTTGTATTTTCGCTTTTTATATTAAGTCATCCATTCATTATCACTTATTAGAAAAACAGTCACTCATCCATCCCTTTTTATTCATCACTGGGAAAATGGTCCCATTATATCCAGTCGGAGCCACCATCCCAAATGGAAAAGGAGTTGTATTAAGGTCCGGACCGGGTGGTTATCCCCCGATGTTGATGCAACGATTTTCGAGGCATCAACATTTTTGGCACTAAAAGGAGGGCCATCAACTATGAATGGCGAGTAAATCAAAATCTATAGACCATTCTCAGAGTAAATCGCCCTCCACCTCACCTCGGACCTCCCGTTTGCATTCTGAAACACTAGTATCCAAACGAGAAGAAGAGGGATCAACTACCACTGCTCAACCTCATCATACTTCAGAACGATTAAGTCCTGAGTCCCTTGAAGTTCAGTCTCTCATCTAGAAACTTCAAGGCTTTTCCATATCACCTCAGAAATCTGAAGTATCTCAAGGCAGTGAGACTTCGCAATTCCATCTACCTCACCCTCTCACTAGACTTCAAAGCGAAAAACTCGGCATTGAACCCACTGAGTTGCCTTTACCAAAAAGGAAAAAGGGTAAAAAGAACACTGAAGGATCTGGCAGTGAGACCTTTCCTCCATCATCTTCCATCTCATCCTCTCCAGTGCGAAGTCAAACATCCACTCCCCCATTACATATTGTCGTTCAGCAGGGATCACCAACTTCAACATCACAATCTATTCAGTCTTCAATACCAACTCCTCCCCAAACACTTGGAACTCCATCGGCAATCGTTGTTACTTCCAAGATGGCTCAGAATCCATGGAACAGTCCTGGTGCGGTCACTATGCCTGCACCATTACATCCAATACCTGATTATCCTGAGAAGTGGTTACCAAAATTTAATCCAGGTGCTGGAACATTGGCTGAAGAACATATTAACAATTTCATGTTATCAGTTAATCTAAAAGGAGTAACAGAAGAAGATGTTTTCGTTAGGATTTTCCCCTACACTTTACAAGGATCAGCTGGGTCTTGGTATTTTTCCTTACCCTCTGGATCCATTACTAGCTGGAATATCTTTGAGGAGTAGTTTCTTACCAAGTATGGCGATGATAGATCCTTGGCAAAGCTGATTAATGATCTTTCAAATCTAAGGATTGAACCTAGAGAACCTATCAAGGAGTTTAACTCCCGATTCAATAAACTCTTGAATAAAATCCCTATCAATTCCAAGCCAAGTGAGAAAATCAGAAGCAAGTGGTATATCACAGCCCTACCTTCAAATATAGCCATTTTTGTAGATAGGGTTGGGAAACCAACTTTAGCCGAAAATATGAAAGAAGCGCTCGCTGTGGAAAAACGCATTATCTCTTTGGAAAAGAAAGCTGCTCTTGAAGATAGGAAATCCAAAAGAATTTCTTTTAACGATGATTCAAAGAAGAAAACCCCTAAAGATCCATATGATATGGAGGGTCTACAAAAGGTCCTCAAAACAATGTCAAATGAAATGGTTGAAATTAAAAAGCAAGTAGCAGAAACTTCAACAAAGAAACCATATAGAAATTTTAAGAAACCTGAGTCAAAACCACCAAATGTTATATCTAATGCAGATTCAGATCCTGAATGGAAGAAGAAGATGAAACAATTTCACCATCCGATAAATTCGAAGAAGAGGAAGTTGTTGAATGCTATGGAATGTGGGACTTCATATTACCTAACTCCGATACAGAAAATGAACAAGAAGCTTTTCCTGTGACTACTAGGAGTAAAGGTGCCCCTGAACCTGTCTAGGAAAGTTCAAAGAAAAGGAGTGCAGGTACTACTACTACAAAGGAAAAGGTACCCACAAAGAAGCCGACCACAACAGTACCTCAAAACCAACCATCATCCTCAAATATACCTTCAACATCTAAAACGTTGGTAGTATCGGATTCAATGGATTACAATATTGTTGATGATATGAAGAAGACTAAGGCAAACATCACCATGTTTGAACTTAGCAAACTAAAACATCAGCAGAGATTGTTTCTTAAGGAACTAAATGCAGTTCCTTCTTTCCTAGTGCTAAAGTTGCAAATGATTCGGGACAACCACCTTCTGGTAGAGTTGAAGCTACTGATACGATTCTAATTGGAGACAGATCAAATTCCCATACCCCCCTTTCCTCTTAACCTACGAGATCTATAATCGAAATATACACAATTTTTTGATTGACTGAGGGGCATCCTCTAATATAATGCCAGCTTCAGTTTGTTCCAAACTGAACATTGAGCCCCAAAAGTCCTCAATTCACATTGTGCAGTTGGATAGAACCAAGGTCCAGGTCTTAGGGGAAATCAACTCTGTGACTATCAGGTTATCAGCTGATCCATGAGTAGTTCAAAGAATTGATATCTTGATCACTGATATACCTGAGTTTTATGGTTTAATCATGAGTAGGGATTGGTCTGAGAAGCTCCATGGGTATATTTCTACCGATTGGTCCCATATGTGGCTACCCTACAAGGGAAAGCCAAATCAAATAAAAATCAATCGGGAGAAACATATGACCCATACTGTCACAGAATTTGAACAGGAGAATCAACCAATAACATTTAACAATAATATTTTGGGGAATTACTCTTCCGAATCAGTCTTTGGCAATTATACTGCCCAACCATCTCCTTTCTCAGTAAACAATTTCACATCCCAAATCGAAATTTTTTCACAAACTGATAGATCAAGGTGTGTTAATGTTGTTGAGAACACTGTAAATAAAATTGTTGATAATTCTTTATTTTGGTCTTTATACTTTGACAGATCTAAATCCAGTGAAGGATCGGGCGCAGGGTGCATTTTAGTTAGCCCTGAGGGAGAAAAAACGATGTTGTCTTGTAGGTTGGAATTTGAATGCACGAATAATACAGCTGAGTATGAGGTCTTAGTTCAAGGACTATATAAAGCTATTGGCCTTAAAGTTCAATATTTGAAAGTGTTTGGTGATTCAGAGATTGTCATAAAACAAGTCAGAAATACAATTCATTGTCTTTCTAGTCACCTCAAGCACTATCAGTCTTTGGTCCAGGAACTTATATCCCATTTTTTAGCATTCAATATTTCACCTATTCCCAGATCCCAGAATGCAGCAGCTGACTTGCTAGCCAATGTTGCTTCTAAACTCCTACCTTCCGAAGATTATAACCCAGATAGATTTTCAGTAGAGTTAATTTTTAGACCATCAATTCCTGACAATGTCACCAATTGGCGAGTGTTCAATCACAATGAAGACATCTTACCTTTCTTGACTTCCGACAAGTCCTACGATGACCAAATCATTGATGAAAGCGATCATGATCTCCAGATGAAAGAAAAGCACGTGGAAAACTCAATACCAAAACTAGTGGTTAAACTTGAGGATCTCTACGATATTAAAGACAGGTTTAAACAGGTAACCAATTCAAAGCTCCAAAGTTCCACCTTAATATTTGAATTGATAAACCTTGGTACTGAGCAGAACCCTCAAAACATCAATTTGGGATTAGGACTTTCTGTGGAAGAAAGGATAACATTCATTAGATTATTAAGAAAAAATAAACATGTCTTCGCTTGGAAATATGATGATTTAAAAACATACGATACATCAATCATCCAGCATACCATTCCAATGCTTTCTGAACAAAAACCAGTTCAACAAAAGTTGAGGAAAACACATCTGAACTTAGAGAGTCAAATAAAATCAGAACTCAATAAACTCTTGAAAGCTAAGATTATTTTTCCTATTCGGCACTCAAACTGGGTTTCCAATATGGTGTCTGTTAGGAAGAAAAATGGCGACATCAGGATTTGTATAGATTTCAGAAATGGCAACATCAGGATTTATATAGATTTTATAACTTTAGTCAGTTAGCTACCTCGTTTTTAACTCATTTTCAGTTGCTAGTCAGATATGACAATGGCACGGAGCTATTAACTTCGTTAAAGCAATCGACGTCCACTTACATTTCAGATCATATCCATGAATGGAGACGTCGACGGCGTTTAGTGAAAGTCTATATCCCGGATCAGATCTTAGTTGAATGGTTTGTAAAATCTTTACTGCCCAAGATCATTGAAGATGTAGCTAAAGCCAGAGTAGTTACTGAAGAGCAAGTCATTGCTCAAGTACAGTACCTTGACTTAGTTTATACTCAGTCAGGTACGTTACATGAGAAGATCCCTGACCTACCCAAACAAAATAAAATCGTTGTTTCTCCTTTAGGGTCTCATGTCGTTGATGGTATGATTGGTACGGTAAATACCAAAAGTAAGAAGAAGTCTTCTAAGAATTCTTCTCCTATAATAACCTTGCCAGATTCCCCGATAGGATAGTCTTCTGCGGAACTTTCCGCCGATATTCACGTTGTAGAGTCATCTACAGCTAAATCAAAAACTGGTGGTAAGAAGAAAGGGAAGAAGAAGAATAAAGTAGATAAAAATTCAAAAGAGAAACCTGAAAAAGCGGAACCCACTGATGAAAAACGCAAACCTCGTTATCCATGTCTCATCTGCAATGAAGACCATTATACGAGAGACTGCCCTCATCGGGCAGAAGTTGCAAAAATTGTCAAAGGTTCCCAAACTCCTGCTGTCTTGAAGGATCCTTTTCCAGCTCAAGACATTAAGATGATAGGTTCATCCTCCAGTGCAATGAAGAACCCATATTGATGATGTCCCATGTTAGGATTGCGACTCAATCGCAAGATTATGGCAGTAAAAGTCTTTTTGATGGTAAAGAAGCAGAATCTTCTCATTTAAATCCATCAACCTCAGCTCCCAGTTCCGATCCACTATAGATTGAGAAACCTAACCCAGACCTAGTAACGAAACCGCCCACAAAGGGTGTACTTCAAAAGTCTGCTTTTAATCCACATGCGAGAGCAGCTCAGAACTACAACATTGTTGAGGATTTAGCTGTTTCACCCTCAGTAATGTCGACTTTGGAAGTGCTTCAATCATGTCCAGTACAACGTAAATTACTTTTGTCGGCTATAGGAGCTGTTGACACTCAAGACCCGAACCTTATAAGCTTTGATCTAGAAAATAGTGCACCGCGTTTACCTCATCAAATGGCTGTCCATATTCCAGTGATAGTCAAAAACAGACCTATTCATAGGACTGTGATTGACGAGGGAGCTTCCACGTGCATTATGTCGATACAGTGTTGGAGATCGCTTGGTTCTCCTTCACTAAATCAATCCCCAACGATTCTTAAGGCCTTTGATGACCGTGGGTTTCATCCTTTTAGCATTTTACAGGATCTACCTATAGGGGTTGAAGGTAAAACCGTTAATCTAGATGTGGAGGTGGTTGATGCCCGTCTAGATTACAACCTTCTCTTGGGTCGTAGTTGGTCTTACACTATGACAACTGTTGTCTCATCGGTCTTTCGGCTTATAAAGTTCCCTCATAATGGAAAGATCGTAACTATAGACTAGTTGTCATACTTTTCATCCGACCCAACCTCTACTGAGAGCATTCAACATGTTGGTAAAGCGACGATCCCTTATAAGGATGTTGGTGTAGGGTTAGTTAAAGATTCCGGTTTACTGGGAACTTTTCCTTTCCCTACTATCAATGCATCGTCTTCTACTGCAACCATTGATATGATTTCATCAGGAACCATTGTTAATTATGATCCTTGAATCATACCTTCTGAATCTGAGATAGACTCATTTGGTACTCTTATGCCTTTGAGTCCGTATGAACTTGCATATCAAACCATGCAATCGTTTTCTGACCCAACATCAACCCAACTCGACTTAATGAACGTGGTCCATGAGGAGTCACTTTCACAATCAAACTCAGAATTAAAAACGTTTTCTGAACTTGTTCAATCAGATGAGCAAATTCATGAAATCCTATGCGTCGATGAGTTACCATGGGAAGATCTTCATCACAGATCTCCGTTTTTACCCGAGAGCAATCGTTTTGAAAATGATTTTTCATCAATCTTTATGACTGAATATGTTAAGGACGCTCAGAATCCAATGAAACATCATGATTCTGAGTTAAACTTGGGAAATATTTCTCGAACTATTCCCCTTGACATTTGAGTTAAGCCTGGAATTGTTGAAAACGTTCATATAGGTGCCTCTTGTACGGAAGATGAAGTTCAAACATATAAGGCCCTATTTCAAGAATTCCGCGATGTGTTTGCCTGGTCATATGAGGAAATGCTAGGAATTGACCCAACAATTGTAGTTCATGAAATTAAAACCTACTCGGACACTAAACTCGTTCGACAACGTTTGCGTTAGATTCACCCAAGAAAATTTGCTGCAATTAAAGCAGAAGTTGAAAAATTATTGAAAGTAGGTTTCATTTATCCGATCCCGTTAATGGATTGGGTATCGAATATTGTTCCCATAAACAAAAAGCAAGGGACAATAAGAATATGTATCGACTATAGGGACATTACTCGAGCATGTCCAAAGGACAATTACGCTACTCCCTATATCGATCAAATTATTGATGATTGTGCCGGCAGTGAAATTTTCTCCTTTATGGATGGCTTTTCTGGATACAATCAAATCTATATTCTTCCTGCTAATCAACCAAAAACGGCATTCATTTGTCTGTGGGGGACATTTTCTTATTGCAAATTACCTTTCGGCCTTAAGAATGTCGGTGCAACTTTTCAATGGGCCATGTCTTACACTTTTCATGATATAAAGCACATTGTGCAACCCTATCTCGATGACTTGCCTACTCATTCATTACATCGAGCTAATCACCTCATCCATTTACGAGCAATATTTATGAGGTGTAGGATTATCAAATTCGGTTGAATCCCCACAAATGTGTGTTCTGTATAGAAACGGGTCGATTGCTGGGATTTGTAGTTTCGAAAGCCGGCATTCGCATTGATCCTTCGAAGGTCGAAGCTATCATCAAATTGCCTCCTCCTTCGAGTCTTCGCCAACTCCAAAGTTTGCAAGGGAAAGCAAACTTTTTACGTCGATTTATCCCTAACTACGCCGAAATCACAAAGGGTTTTACCCGGTTGTTAAAACAAAATACTTCATTCTTTTGGGATGAGATAGCTGAAAAATCATTTGATGCGTTAAAACATTCGTTGACCCATGCACCGCTGTTGCATCCTCCCAACTACAACCAGGACTACTTCTTGTATCTCGCTGCTTCCTATTCCACCATTGGAATGGTGTTAGTTCAGGAAGATGAATTCGGTACGGAACATGTGATATATTACCTTAGTCGAATGTTAAATCCAACTGAGCTAAAATACTCACATGTGGATAAATTTGCATTGGCAGCTGTTCAAGCTGTCCAACGTTTTCGTCATTAGATCCCCCAAGGGAAGTTTTTTGGCTAAAAGCCCAAATTTTGGCTAAAAGGTGTAAATCCAATGTAAAGGCTCTACATTTTGTGGCCACAGAGCGCGAAGTTGTAAATGAGTCATAGGGTTGTCTACCATCAATTTTGTAATGTAATGTTAGCTTTAGATATCTACCCATGGTCCGTGGACCATGGGATTATATAAATAGAGCGAGGATCTAAGTTGTAAATCAGGAAACATGAGAGTTATAATGATGATGGAATAGAAGGATAGTGGAAGATCTAAGTGTAGATTCAAGTATTTGGGTCATAGAGTAGGAGAAGGCTTTGTAGCAGAGTGCGCAGAGGCCCAGTAGTCCGCAACTAAGTGCATAGACCCCTACAGTTGAGTGCGTAGGGCAGGTTGGGTCTCTAACCGTTGAAGCTTTAATAAAGAGAAGTTTTATACCATTCATGTGTATTCATTTAATGTTTCATGCAATGAATGTATTGGGTATAAATTACATTTTTGTTGTTTATATGATGTGCAAACATATATGATTGTGTTGATTAAGTAAATGTGAGATAAAGTATCTCTTTACATGAAGTTAACTAACATCAGTAAGAAGATAAGTAAGATACGCAACGTAATTTGGGGAAATATTGTAGATTTCTACTATAGCAGCGTGAAAGCCTCTCAACTCCTAGTTAGGCCTGTGCAAAAGCAATTATAACAGATCGCGAAGGTCTCACGGGTGAGAATAATGTGCGAAGTAACCTATGCGAAGGTAGGCATAGTTGGACTAAATGGACTCCTCAGACATCTCCAGGGTGTTGAAACTTGGTTCCAGCATCCCCGCGTACTACTTCGGGTGAGACTTAATTCCGCGCACCATGGGTTGATGCCGAAAAGGACAATAGTGTAGGTATTTTTTGGCTAATTAACTTTGAACCCCGGTCAGGCCCCATCAAGCCAACACATCTCCTCAAGGTTTGATCTGGTGATAATTTAAATATTTTTCCCCCAATCCAGGTGAAAGGGGAACTTTTACTAACAATATTTTCTCTTCTCCACAGACGATAGATTAGGAGGGAATCAACCAAGAAATTTTCTATGACAGCAAGCCAAGAAGAAAATAGTGAAATAGAAAAAATGTTCTCATCCAAGAGTGATCATCTATCATCTCCTCATTCTCTATAGGCAATGTTAGTATAGAAAAAAAACCTGCAACCACATTTTCCTTCCCTAGCTTGTAAATAATGGTTAGATCAAACAACTATAACAATAATAACAATATAATGATCCTAGCATTGACATCAGGTTTATTCTTCAAATAATTTAGGGTTTCATGATCAATATGTATAAATACTTGGTACCTAGTGATATAATGCCTAAGCTTGTTCATGGAGTTCACAACAACTGAGAGTTTTTTCAATAATTATGTAATGAAGTTAAGCTTTGGATAGGTTCTTACTGATAAAGTGTATGACATAGGTTAATTTTTCTTCCACTTGTCACAAAGATGCTCCGATAGTTTTTTTTAATTCCTCTATGTGGATGTGGAAATGCAATGCCCAATTGGGACCCAACTTACTGAAATCCTTAATGAATCTCCTATAATATCAAGGTAGCCCAAGGAAAATTATATCATGCCTTTGTTTCTAAGGGATAAGAACCCTTTTGAGAATTGAAATATTGTTAGGGTGAATTCGATACCTTCCTTAAAAATAAAGTGGTATAGGACAATTCTTGCATTCATAACAAAATTTAGACTTTTTAGGACTTAGTGAGAGATTCATTTCAATGCATTTCTTTAAAAAATTTCATAGATTGGAAAGATCTTCATGGAAATCATTACCATAAGTAGTGAATTCATCCACATAGATTTCAATTTTTTCATGAATGAGATTAGAAAAAATACTCAAAACTTCCCTTTGGAAGGTAGTAGGGCCATTGCACAGGCCAAATATAAGGGTTATGTAAGGAAAGGTCCCCCATGGACATGTGAAGGTGATCTTATCCTGATCCTCAGGAAATATCTAGATCTGATTTTACCCATTGAAACCATCCAAAAACGAAAATAACTTCTTCCCTACAAGACTATCCAAAACTTGATCAATGAAAGGAAAGGGAAAATTATCTTTCTTTGTACCCTTGTTGAGTTCCCTATTGTCAACATAGTCCTCCACATGCCATTCTTCTTGGATAATATAACAAGATGGGACACACACTCACTATTTGAAATGTGGTAAATAAACCTTGAATCCAATAGATTTTGCAATTCTTATTTCATAATTCCTTTAAGGGTAGGGTTCATTCTCTTCTTGGGTTGGTGCACAAGTTTACATCCCTCTTTAATGGATATAGAGTTATCACTATTTTTTTCATATGAAAAGTTGAAAATTTATTTGAAAAATTAGTTATGTTTTGAGCCTTCTTAAGTCACTTTCGGACCTAAGGTAAAGGTTATATGAGGAGATTCTTAAGATAAAAGAGCTAGTTGGAGTCGCAAGTTTTGTCCAATCAGCATGATAAAATATTTTTTTATGGATAGGGAGATTAACCCTTTGGAAATATCAAATTGAAGTTTATGTCCAATTGGCATCTAATGTGATTTAGAAATTAAATGAGAAATTTTTTTGCAGTGGTTTATAAAGGAGCACTATGAAAAAATTTTGCAGCACTTTATAAAGGAGTGATATGAAATGAAAAATTAGTTTCAACTCAGGACTTTACATCATTGAAGCTCTTTCTCCAATCACCTATACATGTGTGATAAATTTAGAGGAGGTTTCAAGGTGGTGGATTGTCACATAAGCCTACAATGCATCATTCAATTATCATTTTGTAGCATTGGAAGGTTTGTTTCCTATTTTGAGGAGAGGTTATTAGTTTGAGTGTTTTCACCAGCTAAGAAATGGGAAAAGGTGGACATTTCATATGTTGAAGTCCTAATGGGCCAAAGTATTTTGAATCATATGATGAAGTATTGTCACTTTTAAAGGATGAAGGTTGGGATCAAATTGTCCACCTTCTTAATGGATATGACTTTAATGTAACTGCATAATTCTTAAATGCCTTTGATGGCACTCATGCTAGGGTTCAAGGGTTATATTTCAAAGTGGCAAAGCATACCATTTCATAAGAAACAAGAAAAACTTATGATGGTGAGAATTTGTTTAACAAAGATATTGTGTAAGGGCTTAATATAAATTTCTTTCTCAAGGATGATTGCAAAATCGTTGTTGGAGCAATGACATTCATTACAAATTGTTGAAGCCTTAGTGGAATAAGGTTGTCAGAATGGTGTAAATTTTCTTCACATGTGATGGGAGGTACTCTAAAGTATACCTTTATTATGTGAATTTTTTTCATGTGGCGGGTTTCCATAAAATGAGTTTGCCTTTTTTCTTGCATCAAAGTATGTTAAAGATTGTCACTAAAGCTAGGGCTCGAATAATTTTGCATCCATATGTTATTTATCACCATGGGTTAGTATAATCATGAACTGGAGAAACAAATCAAACATCCTAGAAGGAGAAGGTTGAGAAATCCTTTTCCTAAAAAGTAGAGAGAAAATGAAGTAGGGTAGTATTCAAAAACCCTAGATACAGAGACTGAAACTAATGAAAATATTCCCATGAAGAGCCTAAAAAATGTATAATGAAGGAAACATAAATAAAGGTTTATAAAAAAATATCTCCAATACATCAAAAGAATGCCCAATTAGCTGAAGAAATAATGCTCCTCAATTGATATGGATTCTCTCAGCTATTGGAATTAACCAAGATATTTTAATTTTGTGATGTTATTATAATTGCATGTAAAAGTGTATGAAAAATCACATGTACATACGTTAAGAAAGAGGAAACATAACAACAATCATCAAATCAAATAACACACACAACTTTATAACAAAGTTAACCTATTGTGGGCTATGTATCCATGCTCGATGTTAAGAGTGGGGAGATGAGTTCATTATTTGTTCCAATATGATGATGAGTACATGATTTAATATTTATCAATACAAGGATTAATCCCCTTAAATAGAGTGGCATGTCTCTCCATGAGACATTCTCCTATAGGAAATCTCACTCATAAAATATCTCCTCTAGCATGATAGATGAACGATATCTCACATAAGATGGCATACAATGGTCCTCTCACAAAGTGGCATACATGGATCTCAAATGAAAATCATAATCTCGGAAAAAATTAAATGAATACATGGAATCAACGCATCTTGTACCTTCAATGATGGGGACAACCTGAAAATCAACTATGCAAATGAAGGAACTGGCTGTAACATCACATTTATTGTGAAAAACTGTGAATATGATTGTAAAATCGACCCCTTTCTGACTTGGTCAAATATGGTCCCCCTAGGAAGCTCAAATATTATCTTCTACAGGTTGACTTAAACTCAACTTCTCAAATGAAGAAACTGATCATGCCATTGTGTTCCTTATAGAAAACTAGCTCAAATGAGTACAAACTCCACATATTTCTTAAACCTTCAAAAAGTTTCCCCTACGGAATCTTAAAGATTCCTCAAACATTCCTCATAGAGAATTTTCTTTGAAATATTCCATAGCATATGCTCTAACAATATTCCTAAAATATTCTTGAGATTCATGTCTTCCATGGTCTTCCTGTTCCCTCACCTCTCAATTACTCTCCATGGTTCCCTTTGAACCATTTGAATGGCATTTTATAACAAAGTGTGATTGTGAATAAAAGAAAGTGTGTGGTTGGCATAATGGTTGACATAGTCAAATTAAGTTACTTGTTATTAGAGAGGTTTTGCATTCAAAACCCATTGAATCCCAATTTAGGTTTTAATATGGTTTTAATATAGTTTTCAAACCATATAGTATATGGTGAACGTATGTCCATATTGTAAGGACTGCCCAAACTATGAGAGTAAGACAAAAATAGAGGTTTCACCATGCTAAGGCCACTTGGGCCTAATTTGAGGTGCCATGTGGAACCATGTGATTGGGAAATGTCAGAATATCTCATTAGTCCACATCATATGCCACTTATGTCACCTACTTTCCGTGTGTCTAATTGTGCTGCTACCACATCACCTACTTGTGGCTCCACCTGGTTTACTGACTAGGCTACCACATTATCTATGTGGGTCCCAATAGGCCTGCTAACGTTGATGCCATGTGTCATCTGTACAGCTCGCCATCTAGAAAAGTTTGATTTTAACTTTGACTATTTCCCAAATTGATTTTCACATATGAATTCAGCTTGAGGTGCCATCTATGTCATTGGAATTAGGAAGAAGAGCTCTACGCTCTGGTCTTCATTTCGATGAAATATGAATACTTAGATTTTTGAGCCTTTCTGGAGGCACCTAGATCATTCCTCCCCATTGAGGATATTTTGTTCCTCCAAACATATGAACACCTTCTACAATCTGTTGTACTCCCTCTTCTCCACAAAAAGTGCCCTAATAGGCCACACTTCCTTCTCCTCCACCTTTTTTATTCAGAGACATAAGTGATGAACCGACACATGTATTGTATGAAAACTAGTAGCACATATTACAAAATACGTGTTCAATTACATGACCTATCATCACCCAAGTAAACCCCATACTTTCCAAGAGTTTATAACACACGCATGGTCAAGTTTACATCAAAAACATAATAGAAACCAATACCCCACCTACCAACAAAAAGAGCAAAGACATTTTCATGTTGAATTCTTAAGTGATGGAAAAAATTTCATCACTTTTACAATAATTTCACAACATGTGATTTACAAAATGTAGCCATGACTAGTTCCTATATCTAATAAAACCATCTCTCATTCATCAAAGTGAATGGTCCACTATCATGGACCTGATTCACTTGTTCAACATTTTTACTGGTTGGTTCCTTCGTTGGTGGTTTGTCCTTCTTGAAACACTGCTATGGATGAAACCTCCAACATGTGGTTCTTTGATGTCAATGATTATTACAATGGCTGAAAAAATTGTTCTTCTTCCAGACCTGCTTAACCTTATTTCTTCCCTGATGTGGAGAAGTCCTTTCACATATTATCCACTTTCTTGGTGCCATTCTTTTACAACATTCTGAAAAAGCATGGTTATACAAGCCACATAAAGTACATGGTATTCTATGAAATAATCTTCGCTCATGATTAGTAATAGACCTATAATCATAAGGAACATTAGTGTAATAAGATTTTTTATACCTGACTTGGTTGTCTCTGGTGAAATCCTGGTGATGAGAGATTGCCTTAGCTCTTCTTCTACAATGTACATTGCCATAGGAAGATTGTGACGTGTTCCCATCATTCTCTTTCCTCGATGGTTTCGTAAATGGCTTGGTTTCTTTTTTTGAAGAACCCCTATCTTTTGCTTCCTTCAAACACTCTCCTTCATTGTACCCAAATCTTGAAATGGGTACCTCAAGGATTCTAATAGAAATAAAATCATGTGAAAATGAAACTGAAGAACTATCAACCTTGTTATCTCAGTTATTTATTCTAAAGCAGGTGAAAATGGCTCTGAAAATGGCTCCGCTAAGCCTTTGTTGCACTTCACCTTTTCTAAGGCCTCTTCCATGGTTTGTAATTGAAGTTGCAACCTCTACTTCTCCTCTTCTACTTCTTGTAGAAGTCTCCTCAATTCAACATTCTCTTCTTGAAGGATCTCATTTATCTCATCATTTGAATGATGAGAAGAAGTTGAAGAAGAAGTATATTTACTCCAAGATGGAGATGGAGCATCGTCCTCTACTCTCTCTTTCTCTTACTCATATTTCAACATTTTCTCCTCATAATATGTATACAATATATCTACCATTTTTGACATCTTATAGAAGGCCTCATAGATATCTGTGTTTTTCTCCATTTTCCTTCTTGTCACATGTTCAATCTAGGGTTATCATTCACACTCATAATTCACATAAGAAAGAAGATTTATCTAATACAAAATTGATCTAAATTCTCTCAACTACCAAAATTAATCAAGATACTTTACTTCTATGATATTAGTATAATTGCATGTAAAAGACTATGAAAAACCGCATGTTCATACTTTAAAGAAGAGTAAACATAACGACAATCATCAAATCAAAGAACACACACAACTTGATAACGAAGTTCACCCACTGTGGGCTGTGTCTTCGTGCCTGATGTCAAGAGCAGGGAGGTTTATTCATTAGTTGTTGTAAGATGATGATGAGTACATGATTTAATCTATGTAAATACAAGGATGAAACCCCTTAACTAGAGTTGCATGTCTCTCCACGAGATGTTCTGCTATAAGAACTCTCAATTATAAAATATCTCCTCTAGCATGAAAAAGTAATAATCACTCACATAAAGTGGCATACAATGATCCTCTCATAAAGTGGAATACATGGATATCAGATGAAAATCATCATCTTAGCAAAAGTAAAATGAAAAAATGGAAACAATACATCTTATACCTCCAATTCTGGAAATTTTGGGGATGGCGTAAAAATCATCTACTCAAATGAAAGAACTACCCACACCATCACGTTTCTTTCAAAAAACTGTAACATATGACTATAAACTTGACCCCTTTCTGCCTCAATCAAATATGGTCTCCTCAAGAATCTCAAAGATTCATCAAAGATTCTCTTATGGGGTTGACTAAAAATCGACTACTAATATGAAGAAACTAATCATGCCACTACATTCCTTGCAAAAAACTAGTTCAAATGAGTATAAACTCGACATATTTCTCACACCGTCAAAATTCTTCCCCCAAAAAATCTTAAATATTCCTCAAATATTACTCATAGAGAATAATCTTTGAAATATTCCATAACATATGCTCTAACAATATTCCTAGAGCCTTCTTGAGATTCAGGTCTTCAGTGACCTACGTGTGCCCTCATCTCTTACGTATTCTCCATGGTTCCCTTTGCATCATTTGAATGACATTTTATAAAAAAAGTGTCAGTGTGAATAAAACAATGTGTGTGGTTGGCATAATGGTTGGCATAGTCAAATTAAATTACTTTTTATTTTAGAGGTTTTGAGTTGAAAAGCCATGTACACCCAATTTTGGTTTTAATAGAGTTTTCAAACCATATAATATATGGTAAATGTATGTGCATATTATAATGACTCACCAAACCATGAGAATAAGACAAAAATAGAGGTTGCATAATGCCAAGGCCATTTTTGCCTAATTTGAGGTGCCATGTGTCACCATGTGATTGGGCCACGTGGCAGTCTCTCCTTGGTCCACATCATATGCCACTTATGTCACCTACTTCCCATGTGTCGACTTGTGGTGCTCCCACATCATGTGCTTGTGGGTCCACCTAGTTTGCTGACTGGGCTACCAAATTAGCTCTATGGGTCCCACTAGACATGTTTATTTTGATGTCATGTGTCATCTATATAGCCTGCCACATGGCAGAATGTTGACTTTAACTTTGACTTAGTCCCAATTTTACTGAAACTTTGACTGAGGATAACTTTCGCATACAAACTCGGATTGAGGTGCCATTTGTACCATTGGAATTATGAAGACAATCTATGCACATTGGTCTTAGTTTTGGCAACATATGAAGAATTTTGTTTTTGATCCTTTTTGGAGCCACCTATATCATCAAGCAAGAGAGGGAAAAGGGAAGACACTATGAAATAGCAGAACAAAAAATAACGTATTTAAGAAGATTGAACATGAGATCTACCAACAAATTGAGACTGAAATGAAAATCTTAATTTAATGATAATCCTAAAGAGACCATATTTATTGATGAAGAGGAAGATGTAAGACTTGTTGAAGGTACAAAGAAGACCCCTGCAAAGAAATTCAAAACATAATATGCACAAGAAAGCAGTAAAGGCAACCAAACCCTAGAAGTTACAATAACTATTTAGAAATAAGGAAGGAGAATGACTAGATCAATGATAATATATGATAAATTTGATCTTCTCGTAGAGGTAGTGAAAGTTATCCCAATATGAGCAAGTCTTAATATATCCTTTTGCAGACATTAAAACACAGTGTTGGAATAATATAGGTATTTTTGCATAAACATGTAAAGGTGAAGATAAAGGTCAATGAAATTTATGTATTTTTTATCAAATGGAAAGGTGCAATGAGCTGTTGGGTATATTTTTTATTGTTTCAATAGTATTTTCAAATTTGGTCAAAGAATCATGCTATTCTATTTTTTCGTAATGCCAACTAGCAAATTTAGTACCTAATGTTAGAAGATATGGACAAGTTGGTTGAAGATAATGATTGATTCAGTCCAAGGTTTAAATCAAGTTTGGAAAACTAGCATAGCATGAGAATAGACAAAAATGGAGTTTCTATTTTGAGAAAGGAAGCAAGTAGCTTTGAGGTAGCAATTTCCAGATAACCCTGATTTTTCGTGATTTGTTTTCAGGATTCTCTCCAAGAAATAAACAAGCATCTCATAGCATTTTTCAAAATATTTTTACCATTTTCTGTCCAAGCTCAAATATAATAATAAGACAATCTTTAGAGATTATATTCTATATTAGTTTTAGTTATCCATATTTTTGTAATAGTTAGTTAGTTGATTGTTTCTAGATATTTTGGATATAAAGATTGTATATTTTCTTATAAAGAAAATATAAAGAGAGGATGAACAGTTGGTTCTTTCATAGAAAAAAATACTCTATTGTGTATATATGATTTTGATATTAATGAAATTTCTAAGACAAAAGCGTATAGACTTTCATATTTGAGATTTTTTTATAGTGTTTACGAGTCAATTTCCTGGCGTTTTTCTTTTTCTTTGTAAATTTTATGATTATTTATTCTTCATGTTTGAAGAAGGTTTATAAAATAATAGGATTAATTTGTACTTAAATGGTCTACTATTCATAATTTTAAATATTCAACCTTTTCTTCTATAAAGTTGCACAAATTTCAATTGTGTGCCTTGTGTAATGGATTGTCTTATCTTTCAACTTACCATCTAGATATTTTGAACGCTAAGTGAACATTGTATTTATGACCTTGATCCTTGTTTGTCTTATCACCATCTCTTGGAAGCACTCATTGAGATCATCCTTATCACTCCATGCCCAATGGTACATTTTCCTATTCTCCAACCAAATTTGTTTCCATTTACATTTGAGCTAGCCATTGTGCATATGAATGGCCTATTTCTATAGTGACCTTGAGTATCAAAGACAAATTGAGATACCACTCTATTGGGATTTAGAATTGATACATTCTCTTACCTTATTTCCTTATAGTTTTATTAGTCTTCTAAACGTTTTATGTATATCATATGGTAATTTGTGTGATATGAACCTCAGAAGCGGGAAATAAGTGTTTCATCATTTTATTATTCAAAATATTTGACCTAATTATGAAAATATGAGTTACATTTATGATTTGAAGTGTTAATTGATAGGGAATTTCCATAGCAGATGTTTTTCCCTAAGATAGGTGGACAAAAATGAGTTACATGGGGCTTGTTGGGTTAGTTATAACCTGATTGGGCGAGACTGGCAGTCATCATGGAAATATCAATTGCGAATGAGATCTTGGCTAGCTATTCCGAGGAAATAGGAGATATTTTGTAATTAGAATTAAGCATCCTAAGAATATTCAGATTCTTAGGATCGCTTCCTCATTTTTAAATAGACTTAATTGTAATATAAAACGGAGGAACTAAACCTCGATAGATTAAGTGGAAAATTATTGTCATTTTGATCTATGATATAAGTTTGACAAACAACTTTTGCAATATTGTTCTCGATTAATTTAACAGAGACTTTCGCGGTTCAAATTTAACTATTTTCACTTAATTACCTTTAAGGCAGTTGAATTCCAATAATCGTGGGGCCAATCCTGGAATGTCTACTTCCCTTATTTTTGTTCTTAAATTTTCATTTAAGCTTTCAATTCTTGCTTTGCAATTATTCAATCACTTTCTAGATTTAATCATTAGGTATTGATTTGTTCATTAATGTGATAGATGCTACAATAGTTTGAACGAAAATCATGAGATTGGATTCTTAATCATTGATTCTCTGAAGTAATATTTGTTAGACCATTTCCTATGAGTGATAAGGAATTGTTAAGTGCCAGATTTGATATTCCTTTCAGCATAATCATTTCTATTCACAAGGTTTTCTCCTTCCTTAGAGCTACAGTTTCCTAGGAAATAACTTGTGTTTAGCATAATTATTTTAATACTCACGGTAGAAGATTCAATTCTTTGATCATCTTAAAGTATCATTGAGTGTTTATGTTTAAATTTTTGAAGTTGTGAATAAACTGTTTTTTCGGAAATCATAGTTCTTCCTTGTCTTTTACATGCATTTACCTTTCAATAGGGCTAAGATAGATTACATCACATTAACACTATTCTTTGCACATATTATGTGGAAAGCCTTGAAATAACTAAACGAGTTTTGGGTTGACACTTTAATGAATGGAACTCAGTTGGTATTTTTAAGAGCAACTAACTAACTGAATATTTTGGCGTCCTTTCCAGGAAGGTTGCCATAGAAATGTTAGTCGTATCTCTATATGGTTTGGTTTTAAATATGGAAGGTAAGAACCTACACATGCACCAAGTAAAAATCTTATGCCAATGGCTACCCTCAGCTCATAATTTTATATTGTTTAGTGTGCATGACTAGGGAAAATCTTAGGAATACAAATCAAATAGTTCTAAATTAAAAACCAATCTCATAAACCATCAAAAATCAAGGCTAGTATGGCCTTGGGAGAAATACATTTATAGATGAAATCATTCACCATCCAAAGTCTCAAGCATCGTTACGTCTCCGAATAACATATGGGAAGGGTTGTACTATGGCCCCTCAAGTGGCAAGACCATCTACTACATCTCAAGTTGAGATTCATGACAAAACTATAAGGTCTGAGAAATTTCTCGAAGATACATCTGTTAATAATCTCAGTCTAGTAATGGTGAGGATAATTCTTGTAACTTAATATAGGGGATAAGGTAGAATAGTGAGACACAACCACAAAATTTTGAGTCAGAATTTCTGGCAACACTCATTGTAAAGGAAGAATCTGAAATTCATGATCTAAATAGTGTTGTGAGACATACTCGAAACTTATAGTTTAGACAACATATAATTATTTGGATAATACCTCCTTACCACGATATCCCTGAGGATTACTAACATATTTTTGACCAAATGGAAAATGTAGCACCAGAAACATAGACATTGACTATAGAATACATTGTTGTCTACCAACAGGCCAATGCACAAATGAAAGCCAACCCATTAAAAAATCTTCCAAATTTTCATGGAATGGCTTCTAAGGACCCTAATGTGTTTTTGTTCAAATTTTATGTCTTATGCTGAGGTTGTGACTATACCAATGATCCTCAAAAAGTGAAATTGATTCCTTCCACCTTAAAGGGAGAAACTTTACGTTAGTTTATGGGATTAAGAGGAGGTGCCATAAATTCATGGGATTAAATGAAGAATACTTTCCTCAATAAAAACCAGGCTTATTGTAGGTCTAGGGATCTGAAAGAAGAAATGGTTAAAATGATGTCCCAAGAAGATGAGACTTTAGAAGAGTCTGTCGAAAGATTCCAATATAGCCTGTAAAGATCACCTTATACAACTTTACCTAGAGACATACTTAAAACTACTTTGATTAGAGGAATGAAAGATGAATGGATAAAAAAACTTAATTTAATGGGACAATGTGATATTTCTAAGGAATAATATGACTACATCATAAAAGTGTGTATTAGGTGATCATGAGGAAGTACGCGAACCAAATCCAGGATTCAGGACCCTCTCAGCAGAACCAATAGGACTACAGGAGGAGGAGTGACTCATTCAGAAATTGGTAATCTCCTAGAAGACTTTAAAACCAAAATTTTCAAAAAATTAAATACATAATTGGATGTCCTATAGACAAAGACAAAATAATCAGAGGCAAAACCTGCCTTAGCTATTTTCTTCCCTCGTTGTGTAAAGAAGCATAGCTACAAAGGGTGGCCCCTGGAACAGGTTGAAATATGTGCCATATGCACTAAAGTTCACTCAATGGAACATTGTCCCTCACTCCTAGGATTGAAAGTTGTATTCAAGGAGACAAAGGAAGATCCTAAGCCAGCATATCTCATGGAACAATGACGAGAATGGTAGACACGCCCTCCAGGTATGATCCAAGATCCTGCTTTGTTTCATTCCAGATAGTATACTCAACAAGAAATTCTTAGACTATAGTGGAAGCACCAGTAAAATTTTAATACCACATGGAAATATAAATCATACCCTAAACCTCCATGGAAAACTCATCGAATAACTTATACCTGTCACATTTGGAAAATTCACCTACACAAGTACCAATGTGATCTTCGAATTGTCAACGCACTGTGGGACCAATCAATCCATTTGTTGGGTCATTTCCTTAGTCACAACCACCATTACAAAATCTACTCCAATTACCCCCAAATGTTCCATCTCCATTGTGTCCTCAGTTACATGCCCACCTAATCCTAATCATAATAAATAACCTATCCATTATTTGGAAATTGATGAAAACCTGCATTACGACTTTACTTCCTTTGAGT
Organism: Pinus taeda; assembly: GCA_000404065.3. NCBI lineage: Eukaryota > Viridiplantae > Streptophyta > Pinopsida > Pinales > Pinaceae > Pinus > Pinus taeda. The sequence goes on from APFE031453927.1 coordinate 21,346, forward strand.
GTGACAAGTTGCAGTTAAGATCTAGTCAAACGATGTTTCCAGAAGATAGTACAGGAAATCAAGAGCGGGTAGATAATGATTTTTTTTTAAGCCCTTAACATAACGCTCTCCATCCACTATAGTTGTTACTAAAACAGAGGCACCTAATAAATTGAACAAAGAATAGGAGTCCGCTACAAATACGGATGTTTCTCCAACGTACCCCAGAGACTTTTGTAATTAAACCACCGATTTATTTCTATTTTTATCTCATAGAGGAATTGACAAATTTATGTATTAAAATTACTTTTCTCTAGGCTATTCGATATGTTTCAATCTATGCTAAAACTATTAAGGAATTGTGTGTGAAAAAACTTTGAACAAAACCAAAAGACCCTCCTATAGTCCATATGTTAGGAACAGTTTCTAATTTTATCTTAGGAAAGAAAATACTTGTTAAATATGACGATCCTGGAAATCCAATGGTTACTTTCCAAGTCCAAGGACATAACTTCCCAAATACCCTTGTGGACATAGGAGCTGCAATAAATATATTGATTGTCGAAACATGTGGGATCCTTGGGATTAGAGCATTTAAACCGACCACTGTTATGTTGGAATTGGCTAATAGATCAGTACTCAGACCAGAAGGTTGTAACAACCCTGGTTAAAAATCCATGTAAAAATATATAAGACCATGGTTGATGGGACACATATTCCAAGGTGAAAGTTGGGCAAAAACATCCTAATAGGTGTTCATTTAGGTTTTATGGCTAAAGAAAATTAGCAAAGGAAATGGGAAAGGATTTGGAAAGGAATGAGGCATTTATTGGCATTTTATTTATGAAAATGATGGAAATTAGAGAAAAGGAAGGTGAAAGTTCATAGTTTGCATGTGAGGAGGAAAATGAAGGAAAATAATGGAAAATGAAGAAAATAGAGGCCTCATTAATAAAAAGGCTTCTCAGGATCAATTGGAAAGCTTGGTCAGTTTAGTTTTGGAGTTCTCCCATTATTCTCTCTCTCTCTCACTCTTGGACGACTAGATTTCTCTTGGGGCACTTGGGCATTGGATCAAGAAAGGTAAAGAAGGAAAGAGGAACCAAACCTCAAGCAAGGAAAAGCGGGATCAAGTAAATACAATGATATTCTATAGAGGTATTTATTTGCATGTGTGATTTCCTTACTATATTTCACATGCATGACATTACATGTGGTTCTTTTTCTGTTATCGCGTGGGTTTTTCTAGGTGTGACATTGTTTTCACCCTAGCCTTGGAATTTCCTAATAGCCTTTAAGAGATGGGTTCTCATACTTCGGTTGAGCTAGATTGTTGGATGGATTTGAATTTGAGTTAGGGGGATCTCTGAAGTGAAAAATACATGGCCTAGTGGTCCCTGAAATGGACTACGGATCACGATAAAGCCATTGGCCTAGTAACCCCTGAGCCAAACTATGGGTTGCGGTAAAGACATGATTGTGTACCTTGGTGGGCCTAGTAGGAATCCTTGTTAGTGAAAGGCGGGATATATGGTAAAGCCAAGAGGTGGATTTCTCTCCATTTCATTCTTTTCAGTTGGTGATGAGTTTGACATTCATGCTTGGAATATGGCACTAGGGTGATTGTCTAAATATAGATTTGGCTTAGCCAATCTATGGTCAGGTGGAACATGGAAGTCCCATCTTGCTTTTCGATTTTGCATCATCAATAACATGCTATTTCTCATTGTATTTCTATGAGTATTATACTGTTATAATTTTGGTTTATATGGATGTTATTTCATTGATAGTTCTCTCCCTATTATACTCATTATGTATATGTTTTATGACAACAACTATGTATGGCTTTGTTCTAGCGGCTATAACACCCTCCAAAATTTTGGCCTGCATTCAATTCTGGAGCGTCCCTTGAGTTTTTACTTGATGATTGTACACACTCGAGCTCACCGCGTGCGCTCGTGTGAGTCTTTCTATCCACTGTGCTTGATAGTTCAACGGGCAACTTTTGCATGTTGGTAACAATGTCTCGCTTGCAACCATGTTCTCGTCAAACACAAGGTCTCCACATTGTGTGTACATGTGTGTTCGTTATGTAAACATCCATCGCGCTCACACACGAAGTTTTATGCACTGTCACGCAAGTATCATCGGGTCATCAAACGATCAATCACAAACATTGCGCTTGTAAATTTGCACCATCGGTCAGTCATGTTAAGCGTGTGTGTCTGGATGGTTTGAGTCATCTCATTATCAAGTCATGTGAGTGTGTGTTTGCAAGGTCACGTATGCACATTTTTGCTTGCTCACACACTTAGTAATTTTTTCTAAAGTTCTAACAACCAAATCATCCTTTAATAGTTGAACCTTCACCCCGCCATTGACTCAACAAACTAGCACCCAAAACAATGTAGAAGTACCCAACAAGCCATTTCATGTTGTGTTGCCCGCAAGTTGATCAATCAACCGTCCTACTAGTCAACCAAAGATTTTGATTGGGTAGTGACCTCGGGACCGACTCCCCTCAAAAATTGAGTAGAGGATGCTAACCATACCCACTCCGCTAACTGAGAAAATTGCGCAAATAGGCCTAACAGACACCGAGTTCCTGTCCCTATCTCCCTCACAAAATTGGGTAGTGTTCCCCGCCAGTCACCAGTCAGCCCGTCAGTTTCTCACCCAGAAAAATGTGCAGATTTCATGAGCAAGTTTTGTGTAGCCCAGTAGTCCACTCAGCTCAAAAAATATGAAGAAGTGGTCAGCAAGTCAGCCTCCTATCATCTGCACATTTTTTCCCACTAGGAGCTCCCAGCAGCCCACTGCCAGCTCCTTCCAAGAACTGTGTAGTTTTTTCTACCAAGCTACCACAACCCATTGCCAACTCCCTTCAGGAACTGCATAGTTTTTGCTGCCAAGATCCTATTGCCCACTCACTCTAGAAATTGTGCAGATTTTTCCTACCCAACCCACCTACAACCCGCACTGTTTCTCCCAAAAATTACGCAAATTTGTCCTCTAGCCGAGCCATATCCAACAGACAGTTACTGCCGATTTTGATTGCCCATCACCGTCCCCCAATGACCTTTGTGTATTTTTCACTAGTACTACCTAGATCTTGCATCAAAACTTGAAACTTTCCTTGCATAGTTTCACAACCTTGTCCTATCTTTCGGTCACCTTCATCCGAAAGTGAAATACCATGCATCATCGTAGACTAGGAGGTTTATGGATTTGATGTCATATCATCATGTGTGACTACAGATACAGGTACATGATCAAACATGATGCAATGACAAATCAGATGAAGAAGGAGAGTACATGCAAACAAATGTGTTTGCAAATGGTCAAACAATTCATGCATGCAAAGATATGTGTTTGCAAATGGATGACCATGTGAAGATGTGTTTGTGAATGGATGAATGGATGACATGCATGGATGGACGAATGAGAAAAAATGCGAAGAGATATTTTCACGAACTGATGGACATGTCAATCATGCCAAAGTAAAAGCAAGGAGAAATGTGCGAAGGCACCATCAAGTGAACCCAATGACAATCGAGGACTCGACACACTTCGCCATGAGGAGGGGAAGCTATTATACACCAAGAGGACATCCATCACTTAGCAATAGTGCAGCTTGACATACACACCAATAGCATAATGAACATACCAACATTATCACGTCGAGTCGTCTCATAAGCTATGTCAGCCACATAACTAATGTTGACCATATTGTTGTCAATCAATGTAATGTAATGTGGAAGACCAAGAGACCCACTTGTAATCTAAAGAGTCATGTAATTTGAAAATTCATGGAATTCAAACAATCATGAGGGAAGTTGAATAGTCACAAGGGCCAGTTTCACCCTTGGCTATAAATACCCCCTCATTTGTACATGGAAATGAATTTTCGCCTTGGCTCCTCCCACATAGCATTCAGAGTCTATAATATTTTGTTTGAGGAGTAAGTACTGGCTCCAACACCCTACCCACAGGGTTAGTGATGCATGGTGTATCGATGTGTCTTAGAAATTTCACTTAATTTAGAAGCCTGCTAAGAGGCCAACACATTTTCACACATGTGTTGTAACTATTTGTAAGATTTGTCTTGAACACTTGTAATACATTTTTCTTTAACCTGTGTTTGACACTTGAATTCATTGAGTTGTTCTAATAGATATATTAATGAAAATGTGTTGTACAATTTGTTAACATTGTCTTGCCCATGTTGGTTACCTCCAGAACATCAGACAGAACCTTCCATGTAAACTCGCTATAATGACCATCGCGCTCACGCGGATTATCCATTGAGTGTTATACTTGATATCTTCCCTTGTGCATTGTGACTGGTACATCTGTGCGGATTACTGCTCCAAAGATTGTGCACATCTTATTGCGTTGTGTGTTCCTAACAGTTTTGGAATTCCTCCCACCTAACTTGGGACTCACTTCCACCCTCTCTCTGTAGTGAAATAACCTTAACACAAGTAACACTATCAATCACGAGGCATGCGAACCTCGCTACTCGAAGACAAAGTAGACCACTCTCCTGTGCTAACAAGAAATAGAAAAGGAAAAAATTTAAGATAATGGGAACTGGGCCATCATATCGAATGGGACTCCCACACCAAATAGTGTGAGGTATAGTTGGGACTTCATACCAAGTTGATCCCTTCAATGTTGGTAGGTCTAGCACCATCAACATTTATGGTGCTAGAAGGAGGGCCACCAGGTTTTTATGGCTAAAATTCCTCTCACACCCACTCACTAATCATCTGGTCAAGGTAATAAATTGCACTCCCTCTCACCTACGAATGACTCTATAGTTTGTTACTCCTCACCTCCCATGATTGAACAAGAAATTTCATATCAGCGCCTTTGCTCCATTCGTCCCATCACCCACTAGTTTGAGAAAGTAGTCTCACTGATCCCAAGAATCTAACATCTTCAATATGAATCATGAAAGCCAAAAACCACTCCCACAGGGATTGTTGTAACATCTATGGAAGAAGTAGTTCTGGCCACACTTGAAGGTCTAGTAGAATCTGTTGAATACGGAGAGAAACCTCCAATCTTCCGATAGGAAGAAAGATACACCTTTGTGATCTTTGGCTAAGACTCTCGTACAACATGTGGAGGGGAAGACAGTGGAGGAGGTGGATGCAAAGACAAACCAATCGAATCAGAGCCAAAACCATCAAATTATGAAGAAGAGGAGGATGATGAAGAATGAGAAGACATGGCTGACCAAAATCTAGAATGGATGACCTAGGGACCATTGGCCCTCCTGGGTGTTTTGCATAAGATGCCAAAGTGGTCAGAGAGGATGATCACAAAGTTTGACCCTGACAGTAAAGTGAAGGCAGAAGATCATTTGGAAAACTTCTACCTACGGTTGCAGACCCTTGAGGTACAGTACGATGACATAGCATGTAGATTGTTTCCATGTACCTTGGATGGTCATGCAATTGCATGGTATCATAGGCTTGCTGCCAACTCCATATATAATTGGGGTGTTTTCAAAAACATGTTTCTAGAAAATTTTATTGATGAAAAGACCCCAAACATGTTGCTCAAGGAATTGGGAAGCCTGATGATGTAGGGGAATGAAACAGTAAAAGACTTCAATCAGAGGTTTCTACCCATATTGAACAGGTTTGTAGCTGACATGAAACTTCATGACTCCATCAATGCTGATTACTACATGTCCACATTGCTGATCAGCATTGCGCAGTTTGTCAAGCGATCTGCGAATCCAACGTTATTCGACAACTACAAAGAGGAAATCGTTGTTGAGAAATAAGTACCAGTGATTGGAGCCATCAAGGATGAAGAACTAGAAAAGGACTCTAGGGACATGAACAAGAAGTCCCAAGCAGCGGTGAGCAAAGGTAGAGACAAGGAAACAAGTGATATTGAAACCCTCACTCGCCTCGTAAAGAACTTGACATCATAATTGTTTGAGCTTAAACAATGAAAACCGGCCACTTCTCCGAGAAGCCATCCACCCAGACAAAGACAAGGAAGCATGTCATCAGGAAGCAACCGTCTCCCAACAAAAACTGCACAGAGCTCTATGTTTGAACTCGAACAATGCACGAATGACCAATTATGTTCATTTGATGAAGATGGTCACTCAGAAAGGTATTGTCCAGACTAGAAGTGAGTTGCAGACTAAGTGTACATCTGCACACTTGACGTAGAAAATAGTGCATAGGAACAACTGGGAGAAACAGATAATGATGAATATGTTCCACCAGATGAGGCATCAAGCTCTGGGAACATGGTAAACATGTTTCACTGCTAGTAAGAAGTGCTGAAGACAAACATCGAGAAACAACCCTAAAAGAAAAATGTTTGTTACAATCTCAGAAGTAAGGGGGCTCCCGCTACAGTTGAGGAAGTGCAAGAAAAGTTGAAATTGGTGATGAGGAAGGTTGATCCACTAGCCGTCCCAAATTAGAAAATGCAAAGCAAGCCCAGGAAGACAACGATGGAAAAAATTGCATCCATGAGCAACAAACTATAGAATACTCCACCCTACAACATGATCACTAGCCTTACCCTTGACACTTTGGTGAGTCTACCCTCTCTCGATTACAACATTGTGGGTGACATGAAGAAAACTCACGTGAACATCAGTCTGTTCATTTTAGCTAAGATCTACAGTTAGTGAGACATCGTGCTACGTGCAATGGGATAGACAACAATAGACAATGCAACCTCTAACAGCAAGGGAGCAATCACACCTCACAACTCACTTTCAACTATGCTAAGCACACTCCATATGGAAGAATTGAACTCAGGTTTCCCTCCATTCCTGCTTTCATTCAAAATTTTCAACTATAATGTTCACAACTCCTTGGTTGATTCTGGTGTAGCAGCCAACATAATGCTTCTCTCCATTACTAAAAAGATCAATGCATAATGGAGAAAGAAATCCGCGCAAATCATCGAACATAATTGAAAATTTGTACCAGCTATTAGTGAACTTCGCGATGATAACATTCGATTAAATCATGATGGTCAAGTCAACCAGTGCATCAAAAGTATTTTGTGGACATACCAGAAGTGTATGGCTTACTAAGTAACAAGGACTATGGCTTACTATTTAGCAGGAACTAGTCCAACGAGTTGAACTGATACTGCACTACGGACTGGTTACACATGTGGCTTCCATACAAAGGTAAAAACAATCAAATCTAGCTATTATCCGAGAGGTATATGAGGCACAATGTCACTCCCATCAATGGAGAAAATGAACGGTTGTCTTTCGTTGAACTCATGTTTGGTAACTGCTTCCTAGAAATAATGGTGGGGTGTTATCATGCATGGCTATCCCCAACCCCACTAGACACGCAGTAGGGTCTCCTTCCTTTCCCAACTAATCGAAATGAAGTATGTACTATATATTGTAACAATAGTAGCAGTAGCAGTAGCAAGAGTAGTAGCAGTAGTGCAAGCGCATTAGATGATCTGTGTACACTTGAGTTGTGGACCATGTACTTTGACGGATCAAAGACACATGATGGCTCACGAGCTAGGTGTGTTTTGATCGACCCAAACTACAAGAAATATTTTATTTCGAGTTGCTTCGAGTTTGAGTGCATGAACAACACTGTTGAGTATGGAGCACTCATGTTGGGCTTGTAGAAATCCATTAGCCTCAACATGGTCGTGCTCAAAGTGGTAGGTGATTCGGAGATAGTGTTATGGCAAGTACATAACACTATTCATTGTTTATCATGACATCTCAAAAGGTTACCAGCAAGAGGTATGGCCACTGATCTCTAACTTCCAATAATTTAACGTCACTGTTGTACCACATACACGTAATGCAACTTCCAATGCTCTGGCAAACGCAACCTCTAGGATGTCACCGATTAGGGATAGATTTACTATTGAAATTTTATATAGACAATCTATCCTAGATAACATAACTAACTTACGTGTCTTTAATGATGATCAAAAGATACTACATTTCATGGCCAACACTGACACCTTCAATGATGCAGCGATAAACGAAGATGAGAACGAGTAATCTCTACAAGCAGAAGCTAGTAGCAAGAAAGGCCACCTCATCCCCAAGGGAGTGGCACCATTGGAAAAGCTTTATGACTTGCAAGAATGCTTTTAGGGGCCGAGGAACAGCAAAACCCATAGTTCCACCATGATGCACGAGCTGATCAACTTGGGAACAAAACAAGATCTAAATTTCATCAATCTCAGTACATATTGCACGTATCAAGAACAGTAAGCCTTTCTCCACATGTTTAATGAGTACCAAGATGTGTTCGCATGGGCATACAATGATCTACAAACTTATGGCACGCGAATAATCCAACACATCATTTTGATCAAAGAAGGTGTCAATCCATATTAGCAGAAGCTGAGGAAAGTGCATTTGTCACAGATTGAACCCCTCATATAGAAAGATCTCACTAAGTTGTTGGATGCATGGATCATATACAAAGTTCGTCATTCTACTTGGGTTTCAAACTTTGTTCCTGTACGCAAGAATTCCGAGGAAATCTGCTTGTGTGTTGATTTTCGAAATGTGAATTGCGCCTCAGACAAAGACAACTACCTTGTACCATCTATGGACTAGATTTTGCAAACAATATCTAGGGTACATATGTTTTCCTTTCTCGACAGTTTTTCAGGATACAATCAATTTCTAGTTGTAGAACCTGACAGACTCAAAACTACCTTCCGTACCAAGTGGGGTACGTTTGAATACATACGAATGTTGTTTGGGCTTGTGAATGTAGGCGCAACCTTTCACTGTACCACAAACATTGCCTTCCATGGACTCATTCGACAGAGCGTAGTGGTATACCTCGATGATGTGGCTATGTTCTCAAGGAAACGCAAGGACTACATATGTCATTTGAAGAAAAAATTTGAGCAATTCTGGAAATACGAGATTTTGTCGAATCCCAAAAAGAGCATATTTGTAGTGTCTGAGTGGAACCTTCTTAGATTCATCATTTCCAAAAGCGGGATCAAAGTTGATCTGGACCGGGTTTAGACTATTACACAGATCCCTCACCTAGCCAACAAGAGATCGAGGTAGTCCTTCTTGGGAAAGATAAACTTCCTCCGAAAGGTTCATCTTAGATTATGCACATATAGTCAAACCCATGCAGGACATGACCAAGAAGGATTGAATATAAAAATGGGGTAAGAGGGAAAAGTATGTATTCACCTGTATCAAGCAACCTATTGCAAAAGTGCATGCACTCTACAACCCAGGCTTCAAAAAATACTTCCTGCTATATACCTTCACCTCTGATAATTCACTTGTTGCAATACTCACTCAGAAGGACGAGATGAACGATGAATGTCCCATCTCCTTCATGAGGATAAGCATGCAAGGAGCTAAACTCAACTACCCCACCATTGAAAAACAAGCATATGCAGTTTACAAGGCAGTGAAGCACTTCAGGTCCTACTTGCTGAAGAACAACTGCATAGTCTACGTCCCTCACCCAACAGTCCGCACACTACTCATATAACAAGAATTGGGCGAAGTGCATACAAATTGGATGATAGGCTTGCAAGAATATGATCTTGACATCAAGCCAGTTCACACGGTCAAAGTTCATGGGCTCTATAGACTCGTAACCGAAGAAGTACATGCGCAGGATAAGGAAGAAGATCTCTTCAGTTGGGAGCAAGAAGTTGAAATGTATGATGTAATGTCAGCAAAACTAACTGAAGATGGAAACCCTTGGTACATAGATGTGTGCTAGTACCTTGAGCATGGCACCATACCCTCTCACTTTTCCATCAGACAAAAGAGGGCTTTATGTCTCAAAGATTTAGCATATCAGTCAGTGCACATAATGCTTTACAGGAAGCATAGCAATGGAGTTTTGTTCAGGTGCCTAAAGGCACATGAATCACAGAAGGTACTACAAGATCTACATGATGGACCCACCGTGGGTCACTTTGCAAGAAACACCACTACACACAATGTTACACGAGCCAATTTTTACTGGTCCACATTATTTAATGATGCACATGCTTACGTACCCTGTTGCAGTGACCGAACCATTCCAACAATGGGGCCTGGACATCATTGGGGAAATTTTATCACATTCATCAAAACAACATTGTTACATTTTGAAAGCAACTGATTACTTCACATGGTGGACAGAAGCAGTTCCACTCAAATAAGTGAATGACTAGGAGGTTATCGACTTCCTCCAACAAAACATCATCTCACACTTCAGAGTTCTAGTATCACTTGTGTTTTATAATACAACGTAATTTTCGTCTTTGAAACTTTATGATTTTTCATTATAAAATGGTATTGTGCTGAAACACTCATTTAACTAATACCCGCAAGGAAATGGTCTCGCAGAATCCATGAACAAAATCCTGATCCAAATAATTAAAAAGACCATTTAGTCTGAGCAGTGCAACTAGCATTCCACCCTAACGAATGCATTCTAGGCTAATTGTGTAACACCCACACCCTCTTTTAATACCTCACCATACTTCGTCGTCTATGATAAAGAATCCATCCTACCACCCAATATCTACTTACATGCAATTCATCTATCTCAATAATCCCATGACAACCATTTCTAGCTAGTTCAGCATAGGATGTATACAATCCACAAGCTTAAAGAAGAAAGGATGAAAGAAAACTAAAAGATTACACTCCACCAGAACCATATCAAGAGATGCTTCAATAATAAGTCTGTAGGGAAAGCTAACTTCATTGTTGGTGACTTGGTCTTGAAATGGGATAAATCCCATGAAGACAAAGGAAATCATGCAAAGTTCCAGTCCCTATGGATTGTGTCATACACATTCCACGAGATGATTGGCCCACACAAATACCATCTGCAATCACTTAATAGGAGGATTGACAACATTCCCATCAATGTCCAAGATCTCAAACACTATTTTTAGTAGGCTAGGCTGCGCCTCGCGCCATGTACATAGTCTGCTTACTGCTCACTATTTTCACTTTGTTTTCTTTTCTTACTATTTTTGTTTTCATTTTGTTGTTTTGTTTGATACCTTGCTATTTTTTATTTTTTTCCAGAATTAAGTACTGCCATCTATTGAGTTTTGGGTTTTGAATGAGAATGTGGCTGAGATCTAAAGAGGCTTGTGACACTGCAACACTTGGCCAGTCTTGTGTCGGCCTTCTATGCACTTGGTTATAACCTTCGACCGATGAAATATGGAAAGAAAATATGAGTCGTCTGCAAGGGGATCTTTGGTCTAACCATGAACCTATGTCCACACTGGGAAGTCCCATGCCTATACTCACCCTTCTCCTCTGTGTGTTCAAGCTCATCCAACTAGTATAAACGGAGAAGGGGAAAATATAAATGAGAAACCTATGTCAGAGGTCTTACATACTTCTCTGAAGGAACAAGATTTTCCTCTCAGTAAGTCAGGATCCCTTTTCTACCCCAAAAATAAATAAGTTCCTATGCAGAGTCCTCTTAAAAAATATAGAGGAAAAATAAGATAAAGGCTTCATGCGAAGAGAAGTGAAGCATGCAACTCCACTGGTGTACTAACCAGGCTCACTGGCAGTGGAGTAATGCATGTGTTCCTGCATGACTCTGTCGGGGTATTGTCCAGGCCTGCTAGGAGTGGAGAAACACCATAGATGAAAACTTATACTTTGAAAATCTTCAACTCGTGAGCCAAAATACCCTTCTCGATTTCAAAACACTATGATCAAGTTGAAATTTTGTTGTGTCTGATTGAGTTGACAAAAGGTGAACCATGTCTATCCATGGGGTAAGTGGGGAAGATGAAGTATCACACACAGCGATTTAATACTCCTCGAAAGACAAAGGCCCTATGTTGTCAATGAACCAAAATAGAGAAGTTGGAGTTCTACCAGTGTGTCCCCAAGTGTTGTAGCAGCAGCAAAACCCTTCAAAATTTTGGTGAACATTCAATTTTGGAGCCTTCCTTGAGTTTTTACTTGATGATTGCATGCACTCGGTCTCACCCCATAGGCTCTTATGAGTCTTTGCACCCACCTTTCTTGACCGTTCAACATGTAGCTTTTGCATTTTGGTAGCAATGTCTTGCTTGCAACCATGTTCTGGTCATACACAAGGTCTCCACTCCGTTTGTACATGTTGTGCTCACTATGTAAACCTCCGTCCTACAGACACACGGATTTATATGCACTATCATGGAAGCATCGTTGTAGTCATCCAACGATGAATCACAAATTTTGCGCTTGTCGATTCACACCATCGGTCAGTCATGTTGAGCATGTGTGTCTAGATGGTTTGAATTGCCTCATCCTCAAGTAATGTGAGTGTGTGTTTGCCAGGGCGTGTATGCACATTTTCACTTGCTCACACAATTAGTCATTTTTGCTGAATTTCTGACGACCAGATCACCCTCTAATAGCCACACCTTCACCCCACCATTGACTCAACCAACTATCACCTAGAACAGTGCAGAAGCACTCAGCAAGCCATTTCAGGTTGTGTTGCCTGTAAGCTAGTCAATCAACCCTCTTACTAGCCAACCAAAGACTTTGACCAAGTAGTCACCCCAAGAATGACTCCCTCAAAAATTGCGTAGAGGATGCAGACCATACCCACTCCGCTGAATGAGAAAATTGTACAGAGAGGCCAGACAGACACCCAGTGCCTATCCCTATCTCCCTCAAAACATTGCACAGTTCTCCCAACGAGTCACTAGTCACCCGGCTGATTGCTCACCCGAAAAACTGCTAAGATTTCATGAGCAAACCCTTTGCAGCCCAACAGTCTTCTCAGGTTAGAACCTACGCAGAACTGGTTAACGGTTTAGCCTCCCAGCATCTGCGCAATTTTTCCTGCCAGCAACGCGCAGCAGGCTACTGCCAACTCCCTCTAGGAACTACGTAGTTTTTCCTGCCAATATCCCATATCCCACTGCCAAATCCCTCCAGGAACTACTCATTTTTCACTACCAAGCTCCTGCTATCGGCTCACTCTAGAAATTGTGATGATTTTTCCTACCCATCCCTCCTGCAACTCGCACTGTTTCTCCCAAAAATTGCACAGATTTGTCCTCTTGTCAAACTAGATCCCACGGACAGTGACTACTGATTTTGATTTCCCATCACTATCCCCTAGTGACCTCTTCACAATTTTCACCAACACTACCCAGAGCTTGCATCCCATATTGAAACTTTCCTTTTCCAGTTTCACATCCTTGTCCTCTCTCCCAGTCACCTGCATCTGAAAGAAAAAGATAATGCATCATGGTAGACTAGGAGGTTTATGGATTTGATGTTGTCTCATCATGAATGACGACAAATACAGGTACATGAACAAACATGATGTGACAAAAAATGGGATGAACAAGGAGAGTACATGCAAAAGGATGTGTTCATAAATGGATGAACAAACGATGCATGTGAAGAGATGTGTTCGCGAACAGATGACCATGCGAAGATGTGTTTCTGAATGGACAAATGGATGACATGTGAAGATGGACGGATGAATGAATATGCGAGGAGATATTTTTCTGAATGGATAGACATGTCAAACATGCCAAAGTATAGTCAAGTAGCAACATGCAAATGCACCATCAAGTGAACCCAATGACCGTCAAGGACTCCACACACTTCACCATGTGGAGGCGAAGTTGTGATACACCAAGAGGAAATCCATCACTCAGAAACACTACAGCTTGACATACACACCTGGAGTAGCATGAACATACCATCACTATCATGTCGAGTTGTGTCATGAGTCGTGTTGGCCACATCACTACTATGGGCCATACTCTTACCAATCAATGTAATGTAACGTGGAAGTCAAAGAGACCCACTTGTAATCTAAAGAGTCGTGTAATCTGAAACATCATGGAAGTCAAATGATCATTAGGAGTCAAACAGTCACAAGGGTCACTTTCACCCTTGGCTATAAATACCGCCTCATTTGTACATGCAAAGGACTTTTCACCTGCCTCCTCCCACATAGCCTTGAATGACTGTAATATTTTCTTTGAGGAGTAAGTATTGGCCCCAACGCCCCGTCCATGGGGTTAGTGATGTATGGTGTATCGATGTCTCTTGGAACTTTCACTTAGTTCAAAAGCTTGCTAACAGGCCAACACTTTTTCACACATGTGTCGTAATTTTTTGTAAGATTTGTCTTGAACACTTATAATGCATGTTGCTTTAACCTGTGTTTAACACTTGAATTCATTTAGTTGTTATAATACATATACTAATGAAAATGTGTTGTATAAGTTGTTAATGTTGTCTTGTCCATGTTGGTTACCTCCCACACATCAGACAAAACGTTTCATGTAAACTCGCTAGAAGGATCATTGCTCTTACGCGGATTGTTGACTGAGTGTTGTACGTGGTATCGTCCCTTGTGTGTTGTGACTAATGCATCCATGTGGATTGCTCCTCTGAAAACTACGCACATCCTATTGTGTTGTGTGTTCTTAATAGAGTTGGGCTTCCTCCCATATGACTTGGGACTCACTTCTACCATCTCTCTCTGCAGTGAAAGAAACTTGACACAAGTAACACTGTCAATCAGCAAGCACATAAACCTCACTACTTGAAGGCAAATAAAACCACTCTCCTGTGCTAACAAGCAAGAGCAAAGGCAAATGTTTAAGATAATGGAAATGGGGCAATCATACGAGATGGGACTCCCACACCAAACATATTGGGGTCTAGTTGGGACGTCATACCGAGGTGATCCCCTAAATGTTGGCAGGTACACCACTGTCAACAGGCTCTCATCATCTTTTTACTGGTATGTGAATGAGCAATGTATCTGTGGTCTAATGGATGAAACTGTAGCTAAATTGATAAGGAAATAATGCCTCATTACGAATCTAAAATAAGTATGAGACCTTTATGCTTAAATATGTTATTTACACCTATAGATTACATATTCATGATACGTTTGATGAAATAATTTCCATGCTTATTGAAGTGATTTCATTAATACTGCTATTTCCATGTCATCTTATTGTTATGAAGGTGTCATTCAATTGTAGGTAGTGACCTAGGCTCCGGGCTTGAAAAAGTTCCTCAAATCCCAAGGATGTTGGCACAAAACTAAGCAAAAGGGTCCTTGGACGCTAGAAGATAGGCCTATGAGAGCATCCAAAGGTATCTGGACACTAGCATGGCCATAGCATGAGCACTTCCAGAGGTCAAGTTGTCCAAAAGTTTAGTGGGACTGAGTGGATGGTTTGTAGGAAGGTTGGATTGGTTCCTCAAGGTCCTAATGCTGATGTTGGATGTCTATATGGTATTCTTGTATCGATTGCACTTCCTTAATGTGACTTAGGAGGTCGAATCATATCATAGTGGCCTTTCATCACATGTTCACCCCGATTGATTGGTTTCTTGGGAAGATGTGGGAGGAGGGTGTTACAAAGGCACTCTAGAAGACATTATCATTTCTGTAGATTCCCGAGAGTACCCAATGGAATTTATGGTCATCAATCCTAGAAACTGGTTAGATGGACACCCTCTAATATTAGGAAAGCCATGGCTAGAACCTGTAGATGCATATATCAGATGTCGAACAGGAAATATGACCATTCCAAAAGGGACTATTGTCAAAAACCTAATCCTATATCCACCTACGAGACAAAGCCTATCAATTGATAATTATCAATCAGTCTTTCCAAAATATCAAGAAGAAAATCTGTGACCTCCTCTTACTTTAGATGTGGCTCTCATTTTTGAAAGGAAGACTAAGGATGATGTAATTAGTGGGTTCATTAACCAATTGTATACTATTTGAAATTTAACATGCCAAATTTTAAAATCAATGTTCAACAATTAGGACCAGGAAGATCAATTGAATGTTCCAAAATATGATCATATAGCCACAACTACAATTCACAACATTATTCCCATGAAAATTGAACATGGAAAGGCTTCAAACATTAATGCTAATCTCGATGAACTACAAAGCGAAAAATAAATTCAAATCCTCAATATAAACATGCCTTCACTTGGGAGCATTTTGATATTTAAGACATTGATCCTTAATTATGTACACGTCACGTATATATAGATAAAGATGCATGTGTCATTCACCAAACACAAAGAAGATTAAATCCACACCTTAGGGATATAGTAAAACAGGAGTTCCATGAGCTTCTTAACGTTAATTTTATATATCCTATTGCTGATAGTCAACGGGTTTGACCTCTAGTTTTGGTCCCTAAGAAAAATGGCAAATATATAATCTGTGTGGACTATAGTGAAGTAAATAAAGATACACAAAAAGATCATTTTCCTCTTCCTGTTGTAGATCAGGTCCTTGATACACTTACTGGGAAGAATATTTTCTCTTTCTTGGATGGTTTTAATGGATTCAATCAAATCCAAATTTCTCCTAAAGATCAGGAAAATTCACATTTACCTGTCCATGGGGAACCTTCATATACAAGGTTCTACCATTTGGGTTGTGCAATGGATTAGCCACCTTCCAAAGAGCAATCTTCAATATTTTTTTTTATTTAATCAGTGAAGGACATGAACTCTACATAGATGATTTTACTCCCTATGGTAATGAATTTGACCAAGCCTTACAAAACATAAAGAAATTTCTTGAACGATGCATCGCCACTACATTATGCCTTAGTAATTAAAAATGTCACATGATGATGACAAAAGGTGTAGTTATGGGGCATTCTATCTCTCAGGCAAGTATTCAAGTAGATCCAACAAAAATTGAGGTAATTCTTATGCTACCTACTCCTTGGACACAAATAGAGGTGCATAATTTCCTTGGTTATGCTAGTTATTATAGTCGCTTTATAGAAAAAAATTGAAAGATAGCAGCAACTTTGTATGCATTAACAGGAAATGTGGAGTTTGAATGGACTAACAGGTGTGATGTTGCTTTTGCAGATCTTAAGGACTTGGTCTCAACAACCCCTCTGTTACAAGGGCCAAATTGGAACTTACCATTCCACATTGTAGGTTATGCATTTGATACAGAAATAGGAGTTGTACTTGGAAAAGAAAAAGAAAAAAAATCATATGATATTTATTATATTAGCAATAATCTTACACCGTTGGAGATAAATTACATAGTGATGGAAAAAGAGTTTTTGGTTGTTGTTTACTATATTAATAAATTGCGTCACTATATAACAAGATATATAATTTTTTCATATATTAATCATTATTCCATTAGGTATTTAGCCAATAAACCTATTACTAATGGTTGTTGTTTACTATATTAATAAATTTCGTCACTATATAACAGGATATCTATTTTTTTCATATACTAATCATCATTCCATTAGATATTTAGTTGATAAACCTATTACTAATGGTTTAATAACACATGGGTTGTTGTTATTACGAGATTTTGATATTGCCATAAAGGATCGACCAGGAAAGCAGAATATGGTTGCAGATTTTCTATCCAGAATTCCTATAGTGGCCAACTCTTCACCTGTAGAAAATCAGTTTCCAAATAAGTATTTGTTTGTCATAATGGTTAAAACACCCTAGTATGCAAATGTGGCCAATTATTTGGCAGCAAGAAAACTACCATCACATTTACCGTCTTGGGAGAGGAAGCTTATTGTTCAACATAGTGCACGATTTTCCTAGATTTACCGATAGCTTTTTCACACAGGATTTGATCTTCAAATATGTAGATGTATAAGAGAAGATTAGGTTTATGATATCCTTAAGGCTAGCCATGAAAAACCATGCTATTGGTATTTTTCTAACCAAAGGATTGGGCATAAATCATTGCAAATGGGCTATTATTGGCCAACGATATTCAAGGATGAAAATAAATATGTCAAGAACTGTGATATATGTCACAGGATGGGTCGCCCCATTCAAGCTAATGAAATGAACCTATAGCCTCAAATTGTGCTTGAACCCTTTGAAAGATGAGCATTAGATTTTATTGACCCTTTTAACCCACCATCAAACCAAAAGACATATATTTTGGTTTTTATAGAATATGTAACCAAATGGGTGGAAGCGGTAACTCTCTCAAAGGCTACATAAGAAGCAATTATTAAATTTTTGTTTGAACTATTTGTGCGGTATGGATTGTCTAAAGAAATCCTAACAGATGGAGTTTCATAGTTCACTGCCCACAAAATTTCTACTACAATGCCAAGGTATCACATCGAACACACAGTTGCATCCCCTTATCATCCCTAAGCAAATGGACAGATGGAAAGTACCACTAAAGTTATGGAGGCAATTTTAACTCAAACGTATCTACAAACCGCTAGAACTAAGCCGCCAAAATCCTTAAGGCCCTATGGGCCTATTGAACAACTTGGTGCAATACCACTGATTATTCACCATACCATTTGTTTTTAGGGAGGAGCCCATTTTTTCGATAGAATTTGAAATCAAGACTCTCAAAATTGCAAGGGAAGTGAGACTAGATTTGATAGAAGAGCAGAAATAATTCCTACAACAACTCAATGAACTGGTTGAAATGCACCTATCAGCTTTACACCACACAAATTTTATTCAACACTAAATGCCCAAAGGGCATGATCGCCTTATCAAGAAGAAAAAATTTCAAAACAGTGATTGGGCGCTATTGTATGATTCCAAATTTCAGCATTTCTAGGGCAAGCTTCAAACTAGATGGTTGGGATCATATGAGGTCACCAAATTTCATGATAATGGTACAGTGAGCCCCACTACTATTGATGGGTATGACATCTCTCTCCTTGCAAATGGACACTGATTACTCCTATATCATCAGTTTCTTAAACGATATTCATTTCTTCATAAGGTAAAAAATGATTATAATATGCAGGTTTTAGTTGATCGAGGAGGTAACCCTGCAGCTACAACCAACTGAAGAATTATTTCTCAAAATTCTTTTTAGTTTGTACATAATGTATAATACTTGTTGTGAAAACCAATTTGTTAAAAAATAGAATATATATATATATAATATATATATTATATTATATATAGATAGATAGATAGATATAGATATAGATATATATCTGAATGTGTGTGTTGCGCGCACGTGTGTATGTATGTTATATATAATAATATATATAATAATAAGACACATATGGGGAAGTTTTCATTTCCTCAATTAACAATTGTTGCTCATGTGGTCACAGTTGATGTTCCCTTAGGCACAATCATTGTTCCTTTAGTCACAATTTTCATTTCATTTGTTGCGGTTGTTGTTACCACGGTCACAATTGTTGTTCCCTTAGGCATAATTGTTGTTCCTTTAATCACAATTATCATTCCCTTGGTCATAGTTGTTGTTCTTGTAGTCATAGTTTCCATTCCCTTTGTCATGGTCATTTTCCCCTTAGTCACAGTTGTTGTTCCCTTGGTTGTGCTTGCTATTTCCCTAGTCACAGTGGTTGTTCCCTTGGTTACAGTTGTTGCTTCCTTTGAATCATGGTAAAATTAATAAGTTCCTAAAACGATTCCCATTAGAGAATTTTTTATAAGAAGTTTTAAAATAAACCTTGAAAAACTCCTAGATTTATAACACAACCTTGATATTGTAAATTTATAAAGATATTTATACTATATTTCTTCAAAATACCACTGGAAGAGTTTTCTTTCCCTTCAAAATTTACTGTAATCCTTTGATATCCTTAAAAATTAAATTTTGGGCAACAAAATGGAAAACTAAAAAGGTAATCATCGCAATACTTTATAATCCATCCCTAACTCTTAAGTAGTTAATAAGACACCCCATCCACTAATACTTTATCATAACGAAAAAATAAAAACAATAAATGAAGTATAAGAAACTATGGACAAAGGATAGGAGGTCTCATCATGAGCCGACCTACCATAAGCATAAGATTTAATGTGGCGAAATTAACACTCGGGTCACCAATCTAGGGTAATTTGCTTCGATCATTAGGTTGAATGGCAAGAGGTCTCACCACGATTCGAATTATTCATCTCATTACCTTGTGTGAATGCCATTGTTAGAAACTCGTCACCATGCGAGAACAATGTCATTTTGTCAATAATTGAGAAATAATAAAAAGTTATGAATCCTTTTAAAAGTGGAATAGGATAGTGGCATATCAATGGGTTTAAGGGAAACCCTATCGAGGCTATAAACGCCTACTGGAATCAGAGGACATGCCTATGGTATTGAAGTATATATGAAATTACCATCTAAAAATAGCCATTTTTCTCTCCCTTAGTAATAACAAAGCAAAATCATTGAAATACTATAGGAACTCATTTTCTCCCCCTTCAAAGGTGGTAACTATGAATGTGTATGAATATTTTTTTTTTCCATATTAGCGGTGTAACCTTCGAAGAATCATTAAATCTATTTTAATTTTATTTCATTTTTTCTCTAAAGGAAATCTTTCAATGAATTTTGCCTTATCCATGATCGGGGTTAAAATATCTCTCCACATGGTTTTTCCCAATTTAAATTCTTTTGGATCAAAAATATCTATGTATTTTAAATAGAGGAGGAATGACCTAGTATAGAGTTTTCTGAACCCAACGTTTCGGACTACCAAGTGAGTCCATCATCAGGGGATGCGTCAATAGATATTCTCCAGATATTAATGATGTATCCATGAGTTATATATATATATATATTATATAATATAAATATATATATATATTATATATATAATTATATAATATATATATATATATATATATATTATATATATTATACATATACATATACACAATCATATAGTTATGAAGGAAATATATAAGAAAGTAGTTAGCATTATCCTATTAGTTTTCATTTATTTAATATTATTATTATTTTATTTAAATCAATTTGTTTAATTAATTAACTATTAATAAGTTAAAGGATCAAATAAAATAAATTAATTTATTATTATGAATTAATTATGTTTATTAATTGAATAAATTAAAATATTTAAATAATTTGTTTAATTAATTCATTAATTTGTTTAATTATTTAATTATAATTAATTTGATTAAAAAATTAAAGATACATAAATAATTAATTTATTATTTATTCTTTATAATATGTTTACTAATTATAACTTTATTACTTTAATAATTTGATTAATTATAATACTAATAAGTTAAGGGATAATTAATTAGTAATTGTATATATATTAAATTATTATTAATACTTATTAAATTTATGTAAAAATAATTTGAATAATTTGCTAATAATTCATTAATTTGTTTAACTAATTAACTAATTTGTTTGATTAATTAATTAAAAAAATAGATTCATTAATTAATTTTATTAGTCTTGTCAGCACATTCCATGATCAATCCCTCCAATAAGTATGTCGCACGCCTCACCATTATTTCCATTTCTCTAGCAGTTGCTCCATTATGTCGAATTAATGCAGTCTTATCTAATTATTCATGTCGACTGTCATGCCAAAACAAATACATAATGAATGGTTGAGAATGACCTTTAATTTCATTAGGGGACTGAAAAGTAAATATATAGCTGGATGCTTACAAACTCTGCAACAATCATTGTATGTTATGTTATTTGAATTTTCTACTCTACACAGTATTTATGACCCTGTATCTGTGAAGCTTGTTGTTTCTAGTTTATTTCCAAGTTGCTTCCTATAGGTACAACTAAAATGGGTGGTCACTCGATAAGAAGTGAACCTACACAACTCCAGGTTTCTCAATAGGCATGAAGTATTATAGACCAAATGGGATTCTTATATTATTTCCTACAGTTGTAAGGTTTCAATAGAGAAGTGGCTTTGGAATTCATGAATAATCTGAGAAATGAAATGATAATAATAAAAGGCATACAAATACAGGTTAATACAGAAGTACTAGAGGAAGCAACATGCCTACCCTTGGAAGGAGAGAAGTTATTTGAGATGCACAATCTGTTACAGAGTGCAACACCCTTGTTTGTAAATATTAGGGAAGAATTTGTGGGAAAAGGGAAGGGGTACAACCCTAGCTCATTTCCAGAACCATGGAAAGAACTAACATGTGTGGTCCATAGATACATTACATGCAACGATTGATATGATGTGGTAAGGGGGCGACACCTAAAGTTATTGGAGGCACTAAGACAAAAGGTAACAATGAACCTACCTCATTTTCTGAATCCATTACTAGATGAGACCATTGTAAGGCTTAAGAGGTCTAAGGATCAAGCTTTACTGGTGAGAAGCCATGGGCTTATAAAATTTATAATTGTCAAAAATCTAAATCAATCACAATTAAAATGGCAAGATCTCTTGGGAATTTATGAGACTCCACCAAAAAATGAAGCACCCGGGGAAGAACCCAAAAATATTCCATTTGATGATAAGAAGTTAGGAGGAAAGGAAGAAACCAATCAATATAAGAACACTACAATGGAAGACACTTTGCAGACCCCCACCCGTCAACAATTGAAAAGGTTAGAAAAGACGATGGACTATCACTTCGCCTCCTTACCTAAGAAACCAAGAAAATAATCCAGGTTGGCTATGTCCCGAAATTCCATAAACAATGTAAAACAATCATTGGAGGGTAATGAACCCTAAAAAATTATGAACATACTGGAAACTCATGAGGAGGAGCCTCCTCAAGAACATGAAATGGATGCAACCCAAGTTCTAGAGGGATTGGAAAAAATTTTCAATTATATGGACTTTGAAGGAGCTGTAGGTTGTTTAAAGGATTCTCCTAATTAAAGGACATCACCCATATCTCTAGCCTCTCCTTCCAATTTTTTCACTAGTGTTACCTTAGAATATTCAGGAGATCCTGAGAATACATCTCTTCGGGAACACTTTGTTGATTATGTCGCAACCATCCAAGAACCCTCCTCTTTTGAAGAGGTAGCCTTACAATCTCCTCAGGAAAGTATGGAATGAGAAGTAAATGCTGACTCTCCAAAGATATCCAAAGATGGAAGAAACCTTGTTGAATTTGTAATTGATGCTACAATTGATCCTCCTAAGGAAGTGGTGATTGAAAACTTAGCATCCATTTTTGTTTTTCCCTCTCCTCCAATCACCCTAGCTAGAAATCTTACGTAGAAGGTTAATAGAGGATTAAGAAACAAATAGGAAGGAAATAATAGTAAAGAGATGGAGTTGTTCAATAAATAAAACAAGCAATTACAATGAAGGGTCTGAGAAGGGTCCAAAAACTTAAGATATGGTTGCGAAATAGTAAAACCCAAAATCAGTATGATAAAATAAATGAGAGAAAGAAGGAAGTTCGATAAAATGAGAATCAAACTAAAGTTGAAATTTTTGTTGTTTCCTTTATTATATGGAATCATACTAAGTCATAGATGCCAAATATCGATGTTTTAACTATTGGAACTAGAGCTCAAACAAAAGTACCAATTTTTATCAGAAGAGGAACAAAAATTGAGCCTATGCCACCATATACTCCTATTGTGGAAGCTACTATTTAAGTCTTGAACAAGAAAATGGAAGAACAACAACAGACTATAGTATTGTATCAAAACAATGTAGTTCCTTAATAATAATATCACAAGCTATTGCAAAAGTTCAAGTTATTGTGAGTCACAGAAGATGAAACTTATGGAAAGTTGTGAGAAGCTAAGAAAAAGGTTAAATCTTTGGAGAAATAGATTGAGAAAGCTATACAACAAATCAAAGAAGTTTGGTCTATATACTCAGATTCTTTGTCATGCAGGTAACTGGCTAGGAGTCATGCGTTATTTTTGTTGGAAAGATACTTATTGCTCAAGATTAAGGTTGTCTGGTCTAGGAAACCTTACCAATTTAGTAATCTTTTAGAGTTTGTTGATTCTTTTCATAAACAAGATGAGAATACAAGGTATTTCTTATGTGAACTATACATGCACAATTTCTTTCTGGAAGAACAGAGAGATGAGAATCCTACCCCTTTTATAGGGGATGTACAATTCCAATCTTTCATATATTTTTCTAAAAATAAGATAAGATGGGAAAAATATTATAATGTGTTGCAAAGAATAGAACTTCATCTTGACATGTAGGTCGGAGGAGAACCACAAATCCCTTTACGCACACTCATCTACCACAAGAAATTCATGAAGCAATTTGGTGTTGTTAGTGCTTTAGCACCTATTCATAATGATGTATTATGGTCAGGGTTATAATATTTGCTAGATATAAGGTTTGAGGCTCTACAAGAGGCAAACAAAAGTGGCAGGCCTCATCTCAAGAAACAAAAAATAGACAAACCTTAAATTATCAAAATTTCCAGACTGCAATGGACATAACATAATATCACACTCATATGGTATTAGAAGAAGGCCCTAACTCGATAGGGTCTAGGTACAGGTGTCCAATAATTTGGTGTCCTCAAGAGGATTATAATTCTGAGTATGATCTAACTTAAGTAGGTAAGTATGTCGCTCTCCAACAAGTTCGAAGAAGAAATCATTTCCAACATTATGGGAAATATTCTTATGCAACTTAGTCATTAACTTCCCTCCATGTCAATCATTTGTTTTCATGTGGTCATGCAAATAGGTAAGATGGGGCATGATATTGGGCTTCAGAATCGATACATTCTCTTACCATGTCTCCTTATGTTTTTATTAGTTTTCTATGATCTTTATGTATATAATATTTTAATTTGTGTGATATAAACCTTATAAGGGGTCAATAAGTGTTTGATCATTTTATTTTTCAAAAGAGTTTATATAATTATCAAAATATGAGTTATCCTTACGATTTGAAGTGTTAACTTACATGGAATTTTGATAGCGAATGGTTTTCCATGGGATAGGTGGACATGAATGAGTTACATAGAGTTTCATGGGTTAGTTATAACCCGATTGGGCAAGATTGGCATTCATCATGGAAAGATCAAATGTGAATGAGGTCTTGGCCACCTATTCCAACGAAATATGAGAGATTTTTTAATTTGAATTAAGTGTCTTGAGAATATTTAGATTTTCACCACTGCTTCCTTATTTTTTAATAGACTTAATTGTAATATTAAAGGGATGAACTATACCTCAGTAGATTAAGTGGAAAATGATCGTCATTTTGATCTATGCTAGAAGCTTTATAGATAACCTTTGTAATATTGTTGTTGATTAATTTAACGAAGACTTTCATGGTTCATCTTTAACTCTTTGCACTGAATTAACTTTAATGTAGTTGAATTTCATTGATCATGGGCCTAATCCTGGAACGACTATTGCCCTTATTTGTGTTATTAAATTTACATTTAAGCTTTTATTTCTTGCTTTGCAATTATTCAATCTTTCTAGATCTTATCAATGGTTATTGATTTTCTCATTAAAGTGATATCTCCTACAATAGTTTGAATGAAGGTCATGAGATTGGATTCGTGGTCATTGATTTTTTGAAGTTTTATTTGTACTGTGATTTCCTGTGAGTGATAAAGAATTGTTAAGTGCAAGATTTGATATTTCTTTCAATAGAATCATTTCCATTCAGAAGTGTTGTTCCTTTCTTAGAGCTGCAATTTCCTAGGAAACAACTTGTGTTTAGCAGAATTGTTTTAATACTCGCAGTAGAAGATTCAATGCTTTGATCATCATAAAGTAACTTTTATTGATTATGCTTGAATTTTCAAAGTTGTGAATAAATGTTATTTTAGGAAATCCTAGTTGTTCCTTGTATTTTACATGCATTTACCTTTCAATAGGGCTAGACAAATTAGATCACATTAGCACTATTCTTTGCACTTACTGTGTGGACACATTGAAATAACTAAATGATTTTAGGGTTGATAATTTAATGAGTGTAAGTCAGTTCGTATTTTTAAGAGAAACTGAGTAACCCAACACTCTCTAGACTGGAAGGTTTAGCTTCCAATCTTAAATATTGGTTTGAAGTTGCATTAGTAATTTTCTCCTACAACCAAGAAAAATACAGAGTCATAACATCTTGGTGTCATTGTCGAGTAACAAATGATTCATTTTTCCATAAGACAATTATCATCATCAAGTCTAATTACTGAGGATAAATAGGAGTTGAGACATAAATTTATTTGTTAAATTTTCCCTTGAAACTCCACTATTTGAAGTTCAAGGTGACTCATTGTGAAGTTCTAGCTCATAGAAGGATTTACACAATGAGAAATATAGATCCTAGTCCACCAAAGGTCCTTCCAAGTCCAAAAGCATATTTCAGGAAGAAAATATATGAAAATGTATGATGTATTGTCCAAATAGAAAGATATATTTATTTACCTAAAGAACTAAATTCCATAGAAGATATCCTTTTTTATATTCAGTTTGAGTAGACTTTATTTAGATCAAATTCAAAATATGATTTATTAGAAATAGTATTTGATGAAAGGAGGTTTAAGTCTTACATTCCAAAGTATTATTCCCTAGAACCAAGATTATCACAACAAGATAGATATATTTTTTGAGTAGCTTGATCTCTAGGCTCAAAGAGAAGTTGGGGTATATAAGTACTCTTACTCATATCAACCTAATTGAATTTCTTAAAGGGTGCATATAGGAGGACCTAATACAGGAACTCTAGCTAGCCTTGTCTCAGTCTGTGAATTTCCCTTTTCCCAACCA
>APFE031453938.1:0-15852 GCA_000404065.3 Pinus taeda
TTTTTTGGGAATCCGGGGGCAACATGGGTCCATGGAATGGACCGATGTTTCTTTTTCCAACAATGATAGTGCTCGAATAGATCTTTCTAATGAGCTATTGTACGCGTCAAACGGAGATCATATGCTAAAGTTACGACCCCGGGAAGTTGATGTACCAACTTACCCCCAAACGGGGCCCACAGTTTGGCGTTTCATCTCCTAGGGTTAGGTTTTGGAATGTTAGGGGTTTTTCATTGTTCTCAACAATAAATAGGCCTTCGAGCCTCATTGTAACACAGTTCAGAGGCATGTAGCCATCACATCTCTTCTCAGAGATAAGCTACCATCGCCCTAGCTAGTTTATTCCATTTCTGATTGTAAGCATGTTTCAGTATTTTCCATTAATGAAATGAAGTATTATTTCCGCTGCATCTTTGTGTATATGGTTATCTCTGTAAATTGTTGCGTTCCTATTTAAATCCGGATCAATAATGTTCTAACACTTTCCCATGAGTTGTATTGCACCCAGGTCATACATGTGGGTCTGTAGAAGAAAATCAACAAAATTTCTCGAAATCTGGAGAATTTTCAAAATGCCAAGTTTGACATCAATTTTCATGTAGCTGGAGGCGAATCTTGAAAATACGAGAAGATGGGTTTTTTCCAATATAAAAATGATCTATAATAAAAAATGTTTCTCAAGATTCGCTTTGGTTAAAACGTTACATGCGGGTCTTTAAGGCAATTTCATAAAACAAAAACTTCCAGAATTTTAGAATTTTGCAAAAAGAGCCAAACAACCAACTTCCAGCATACTTTCTGAGGAGATGGAGTTGAATGAAACAAATATAAGAGAGTTTTTTGTCGCAAATATGACCAATTAGGTTCCCTCTAAACCATTTTCCAAAATTTACCATGGTTAGGAAAATATGCCAATATCTTTGAGGCTAATTTGTTAAAAATATGCAATTTTCCATCATTAAGGAAAATGATTGATTCACCTTGTAATTATTATAAATGGATTAGCCATGGCCTGTGGGAAGGTGAGGGGAGACAAGGTGTGACCAGGAGACAAAGTATTGATGTGATTAAGTTTTACCTTAAATAGAATTGAATGAATGTATGTAAGTGAACTTATGATTTGAATCTTAATATAGTTTGACTTTGCCATAAATTCTTTGTAAAATGTTATGGTTTTGCTTAATATTTAGGCATTGATTTAGTCTAAAATAGCTCCAGGAATGGCAAGGACTCACCACACCTGGAAACTAGTTTCTTCATTTGCTCAATTTTTAGAATTTACATTTACAGTGTGGATTGGTTTTCGAATCATAAATCTAAATTCATAGTGTGAATTATGTCTCATATTTAGAGCTCTGTATTGTTAGCTTGAAGGGTGAATGCTTCTTTGATGATTGTAGCATTGTTGTATTTTGTTAAGGTTTCCATTATGTGCTTAAGTAATACTTGTGGAGGTATCAACCAATTGAGTTCCTATAGAGAATATTATGAGAGTAATTACCATGTGCAGAGAAGATTAATACAATGTTATGAGTTAGACGAAGTGCAATATGATTAATGCAGTAACTCAGTAAGGTAGATGACTAAATTAAGTATTTTTTTAAGATTTAATTGCCACTTTAAGTACAGAACTTGTTTTTTGCTCGCCGTTGCTAGTACCTGAGTGTGAGTAGTGTGAAGTATGTTAAGTTATTCGAAACAATTTTTATTTAAAGATTAGTCCAACTAATAGAATTTTGTAGTTAAAGGTTCTCTTGTTTTTTGATAGCACACATGTCTCTTTAAGAAAAAAACAGAGTGTGAGTTAGGATGTGTGATTATAGTCCGAATAGTGATTGATTTCTTTTCCATTGCTTCTGAACTTTGGTTATGTTTTAGAAGAATAGAGAATGAGTTTGATTGTGTAAGGAGGAATTATAGTTTGAACATTGATTAGTTTAAGTTTTCATTGGTAAGTTTAGTTTCCATTTATTTTTGAGTTTTGGTTATTAACTCATCATTTTTTACTTAAACAAGTCCTAAAATATTATGTTTTATATGATTGACCAGCAATGACATGATGACATATTGATGGTTGAAGCTTAGTTATGAGATTAGTTTGAATTATTGTTGGCTTGTTTCATGCACCCGGGGATTAGAATCAACCTTGTTTGGATTGTTTATTTTCCTTAAGTTTAGAATCACTTGAATTAGAATTATTTTTGTCTTGATATTGAATGATAATTAGTTTTTTTTTTTTTAGATTTCTAAAGTTTATTGTTTTAATTGCGGTTAAGTTTAACTTGCATTGAGATTAAGTTTGATTGATTTACTTTTCTTATATTGAGATTAAAATTGTTTATTTGAATTCTCTACTTAATTCAAAAATAGGAATTTGATGTTAATTTAGGTTAGATTTTTTGGTCCCTCATTACATGCACTTGCACCTCTAAGTCTTATGACACCAGATTGATAATTTAATGTTGGGGTTACAACACATAATTTTCCCAACATTTTTGGTGACATTTCTAGGGAGGTGCAAAAGGGATTAAAGCACAATTTCTTTCATAATTTTTTTTAGTGTGATCTTAGTTGCAGGGAAACTAGAGGGTGGAGATGAAGGTAAGTTGTGAGTGAAGAGCCACACATCCACTTTGGTTAGGGGTCACTCCAAAGTCTAGTTGTCCAGGTAAGTGAGGAGTTCAAGTTTGGTAATTTTTATTGCAATTAGTAGTTTTAATTCACTTAGATTAAAATTTCAAGCTCTTTAAATATAAAACGTTTTTGGGGTGTTGTAAGAATGATCAGGTGCTCAAAATTATGCTAAAAAAAATAAAAATGTCAGAATTTTGTTAAACTTAGCTTCAAATTGAAGAGCTTGTCATTCTGAATTCAACAATGTGAATGTCACTCAAACCTGAGCTCGTATGTAGAAGTTAGAGAAAGTCAAAGTTCAAGTTTGACTTGTCCACATGGCATGATTATATGATGCGGCAAATCCCTTCAACAAGTGAGGAGGCGCCAAGTGGAAGGCTTCCATTGGTCCCCACATATCACAAATCACAGTCACACATGGAAAGGTGTTTAAAATCAACCTCGTAAGAACCAGGGTTGTGATGCGATAAGACAATTGAAAATCGCAATCGCAATTGGCAAATGGAGGACAGTTACGAAAATCGACCCTCACAGGTACAGTGATGCGATGCAATCGCACATTGAAAATCGCAACAACATTAAGAATGGGCCTCGACAGGTTTAATTTGTGATTTTGATATCACAATCACATATCGCAATTGCATATCACAATCGCATAGAAGGTAGGTCTTGTAGTTTGTTACTATCGAAAAACCACCGACTGCGAAATGTGAAAAAGATCCTGATTGCGATTTGCAATTCAGCCAATAGTTTATGGCCCACCACGCAGCAAAATTCTCGCTTAGTGAGCATATTTTGGAGCGAATTTGTGGGATTAGTCATTTTTAGAGAAATTTGGGGAACGAATAGTGGGGAAACTAGGAGAAGTCATAACTTCTTAAGTTTTCCACCAAATTAGTTACAAAAAGAGGCTAGATAGCCATTTCTGAGTATTCTGAACTCATTGAGATAGGTTTCAGAGACATATGAGCATTGTAAACACACTTTTGTTGTAATTTTGAGCATAATATAGAGGCTTTAGCATTGGAAGCTAAACCAAGGAGACATAACCCAGGAAGGGCGAACTCCTCATCAAATCTCTATGTTGTGTGTTGTATTTTGATGTTCTTTGTCGTTATTTTGTTGTTGTTTAGCATATGTTTTATGTTAATTTGTTTATAACATTTACATAAGAAACTCTCACGGGAATCAGTTAATTAAGAAAAAATGGTGAATCCTTAAGAACTTGATAAGAATTTTGGGTTTTATTCTGAATGGGGAGTTAGCACATCATTACTAGTCTGCTCCATTTTAGATCAAGTTGGTATCAAAGCACTAGGTTTTGCTTTGTGAAAGAAGGATTTAATTGTTTGCAAGTTTATGTCATGCTTACAAGGTTAAAACTCAAAAGAGGTGAAGGAAACTTAGTTGGAAGCGACGAAGTTAGGTCACGGGGAAGAAGAGGAAGGTTGTCAAAATCTCCAACACCTGTTTAGCCTGAAGTTGCAATTGAGACTCCAGAGATCATTTCTCAAGAAGGAGAACCTACAAACATGATAGAATATGAGAAGACCTTCAGAAAGGATTTCTTTGATATGACAGAGATGGTGAAGGTCCTATATGAAGAGAGGAATAACTTATTGCAAGGAGAAAGTTTCAGACCTCCCAAAGGAGAACGCTCTTCAGGAAGAGGTAATGGGAATGGAGACAAACCTTCACCCTCTCCACCATCTTCTTCATCTTCTTCTTCACAATAAACTTCACACTCTTCCACTAATACAACCCTTACTCATACTCATCATCATTCTTCAAAAGGAATTGGTATATCACCTTTTCTAAAACTTGATGTTAAATTCGAGTTTCCCATTTATAATGGTGAAGTTAATGCAGAAAAATTGGATAGTTGGATTTGTCAATTGGAGGTACATTGTATAATTCAAAACCTTCAAGAGGATGATATCAAAATTCAGTTGGCTTCATTGAGAATGGAGGGTGCAACACTCATTTTTTGGGAAGCAAGGACTCAAGACGAGATCAAAAAACATGGTAAGATCTTTATTACTTGGTCTGATTTCATTGCTGCTATAAAAAGACAATTCTACCCTTTAGCTCATATGCAAAAAGATATCATGAATTGGAAAAATTTTAGACAATCAAAAGGTCAAAATGTGCAAGAGTATACTCAAGAGTTTAGGAGAAGATCTCTTATGCTATGAGTAGACTTGCAATCACTAGATACTTTGTTGAAATACATAGGAGGTTTGCATAGCTATCTTTGACACACCATTCTTATGTTTAATCCTATGAATCTTGATGAGGTTTGTGTTTAAGCTACACACCTTGAAGAAAGAAGGAAAAATGTACAAGAATAAGGTAAGAAGAAGCCATTCCAGAGTGGTGAAAAAGGAAAGAACTTCAAAGGAAAGCACAAGAAAAATGCTCCTGTTAAGAAAGAAGGGGAGAAAACTGTGTGCAAGAATTGTTCCAAAGAGGGCCATGATGAAGCACATTGCTCGAAGCTTCATCCTAAATTAAGACTGAATAAATTTTACAATCAAGGGAAACAAAAGACAAAGTTGTTGTACATCAAGACTTGGGTTCTTACTAAGGTGATGAAACAAAGATTGCATCCACAGTCACTAAAGGAAAAATCGTGGGAAAAGCAAGCAAAGAGGAGGTTGTGGCAAGCACCAACACAACAAATAACTCCAAAAACACTTCAAATGAAGAAAAAAGAATTGATTTGTTCCATATCAGAGTTATTTCCAAACACACCAAGATTGATATGTTGTTTGACAGTGAATCCCAAGAAAATTTTATTTTTGCAGACTTGGTCAAGAAGTTGAATGTGGAAACCATGCCTCATCATAAACTGTATCTGTTGGGTTGGATAACCAAAGATGCAAATATCCAGGTCACAATGAAATGCATTTTTAGGTTTTCTATTACTGCCAATTTCATTGATGAAGTTGAATTAGATGTAGTGTCACTAGATATTTCTGGAATTATTGTGGGAAGCCCGTATCTGTATGACGGAAATCCGTTTTCCATAGATTTGAGAAAAAATATCATTTTTTCAAACATGGAGTATAGTATATTGTGAGAACCCATCCTCAAAAGCTTAATCTATCTTTAGCAAGCACAAGGAAAATGAAGTGACTAGTCAATTCCAACAAGAATATTGTTCTCCTTATGATCAAGCAGAAGAATGACATGGAGGGTGAATCCTTTGCAGCCTATGACTTGAAGTTGAAAGCTGAATTGGTTGATGTGATAAATCAAAATGGAGATGTGTTTCAAGAACCAAAGGGATTGCCACCAAAAACGGGAATTTAGCATGAAATTAAGCTACAACAAGACTATCCACTCTCAAATATCAGTATGTATCGAATGTCAATTCTGGAAAGTTTAGAAATTAAGAAACAAGTCCATGAATTGTTAGATAAAGGTGTAATTTGTCCCTCTACTTCACCATGTGGTTCAAAAATTGTTTTGGTACCCAAGAAAGATGGAACCTGGTGCATGTGTGTAGATTATCGAGCTTTGAATAAAATTACCATAAAGAATCGATACCCACTACCCAGAATAGATGATTTGCTAGATCAGTTGAAGAATGCAAAATATTTCACTAAATTAGACTTGCAAAGTGGATATCATCAAGTTAGAATCGTCGAGGAGGATATTTGGAAGACTGCTTTTAAAACCAAACAGAGATTGTTTGAGTGGCTATTTATGCCTTTCGAACTTTGCAATGCTCCAGCTACATTCATGAGAGTTATGAATGATGTTTTAAGATCCTTTCTTGATGAGTTTGTAATCGTCTATTTAGATGATATTTTGATATTCAGAAAATCACGAGAAGAGCATGTCAAGCATGTGAGGAAAGTGTTGGATGTCTTGAAAAAAGAACAATTATTTCTGAAGATGTATAAATGTGAATTTGGGAAAACTTCCTTAGTGTATTTGGGCCACATGGTTGGAGGAGGTGAGCTGAAGATTGACCCGTCTAAGGTTTTGGTCATTGTGAATTGGCCAATACCCAAATTAGTCACAAAAGTAAGGAGTTTGCTAGGAGTAGCACAATATTGGAGGAAGTTCATTGCCATTTTCTCTTCCATAGAAGCTCCACTACATGCTTTGACCAGTGTGAAGGTTGTCTTCCAGTGCGGAGGCAAACAAAAAAAGCATTCGATGCTTTAAAACAAAAGATCAGTTCATCCCTAGTTTTAACATTATTAGATTTGAAACAACCATTTGAAATACAAACAGATGCAAGTGACTACACCATGGGTGCAGTTATTTTATAGCATGGTAAGCCCATTTCATTTCATTCTGAGATTTTTAATGGTGTTGTTATTAACTATCCTACATGTCATAAAGAAATTACGCATTGGTGCAAAGTGTGAAGAAATGGAAGCATTATTTAATGGGAAAAGAAACCATTATTCACACCAATCATCAACCTTTGCAATATCTACAATCTCAAACAAAATTGCAACAATCAAGGCATTTTCGTTGGATGGGATTCTTAAAACAATTCCACTTGGTAACTAGGTACAAGAAAGGTATTTATAACAAATTTTATGATATGATTTCTAGATCGGTTGTTAATGTATCCATTTTACTCAAGATTCATTCTGTTTTTCCTGAAAGTTATGTTGAACAATACGCACATGATGCTGACTTTCAAGAGGTATATTCAAACTTGAGTCAAGGCCACCAAGTTGAGGAATTAAACTACCATGTACATGATAATCTGTTGTATCATTTGGGAAAACTTTTTGTTCCATAGGGAGAGAGAGTAAATTTCACAAGGGAAGTGCACACTTCTCTTATTGTTGGACATTTCGGTGTAAGTAAAACAATAGAAAATATTCAGAGGTATTTTTATTTGCCTCGTATGCTTGAAAGTGTGTCATGTTTTATCATAGGTTGTTCATCATGTGCAGTTAGTAAGCCTAGTAATAGAAAACTAGGATTGTACACACCACTTCCAGTGCCTTCACGTCCATGGGAGAGTGTTTCTATGGATTTTGTAGGAGGTATCCCTTTATCAAGAAAAGGTCATGAATATTTGTATGTAGTTGTGGATATGTTCAACAAAATGTGCATATTAATGCCTTGTAAAAGAAAAATTACAGTTGAACAAACAACTCAACTTTTCTTTCAAAATGTATGGGTTCATTTTGGATTACCTACTTTTATTGTAAGTGGTCGTGATTCTCGATTTGTTGGGAATTTTTGGTCAAATTTATGGAACTTTATGGACACCAAGTTGAAGAAAAGTATAAACTTCCATCTGCGAATAGATGGTCAAACTGAAGTGGTTAACAAGAATATTATTCATTTGCTAAGAGGATATTGCAACAAACATCCTAAGTTGTGGGATGAATAATTGCATTATATTCAACATGCTTACAACTAAGCAAAACACTCTTCTACTCTAACTTTGCCTTTTAAGTCATGTCTTGGTTATTTGCCTAAATCACCTTTGGATTTCATCTTGGAGAAAGATGTGGCTATAGATGGACATAGCGACATAGACAGAGCAAAGATATTAAATGAGAAAATTTAGTTGATTCACCAAACAGTTCAAGAACAACTAGAAAATAGTCAAGGCAAGTATAAGGCAAGGTATGATAAGCATCATGTGGATCATCAGTGTCAAGTAGGTGATGAAGTTTGGCTTTATATTAGTAAGGAAAGGCTTCAAGGTGAAGGTAAAAAGATGAAACCAATCTATTATGGCCCATTTAAAATTCTCGAAAAGATTGGTAATAATGCTTTCAAGCTTGATGTGCCTTCATAGATGCAAATTTATTCTGTTGTTAATGTTGAAAATTTGAGATTGTATGAGCCTCCTTTTAGTGAAGATCAAGGAGAAAGTGTACATATTCCATGAATTGAATATTTTTTCCTAGAATTTCTTGATGAGCTTCAGCAAGCCACCATACTTGACAAAAAAATGAGGTCATCAAAGAGGGGAAATGTTGATTATCTTTGAGTGGGTCTCAAAGGTACAAATCCATCAAAGGCCAAAAGGTGAGGGAACAATACCGTCATCTATTCAAGAACTGAATATAATATTTTGGGGTCCAAAAGGCTTCCAGTGGGGAGGAGTGATCAAGTTCTCAAAATTATACTAAAAAATATCAAAGTGTCAGAATTTTGTTAAACTTAGCTTCTGATCGAAGAGCTCATCCTTGTGAATCTAGTGGTGCGAACAACACTCAAATCGGAGCTCCTATGCAGAAGTTAGAGAAAGTCAAAATTCAAGTTTGACTTGTCCACATAGTAGGATTGGATGACATGGCAAATCCCTTCAGCGAATGAGGAGGCACTAAGTGGCAATCTGCCATTAGCCCCCACATATCACAAATCATAGTCGTAGGCGGAAAGGTGTTTAAAATCGGCCCCAGAATAACCAGGGTTGTGATGCGATAAGGCAATCGTAATTGGCAAAGGGAGGATAGTTATGAAAATCGGACCCGACAGGTGCTGCGATGTGATGGAACATCAAAAATTGCAACAACATTAATAATTGGCCCCAGCTAGCTTAAGTTGTGATTACAATATAAAAATCGCATAAAAGGCAAGTCTCACAGTTTGTTACCACCGAATAACTGTCGATTGCTAAATGCAAAAAGGATCTTGATTGGGATTTAAGATTCGACCGATAGGTTATGCATGCCACGTGGAAAAATTCTCGCTCAATAAGCTTATTTTGGAGCGAATTTGTGGGATTATGTCAATTTTAGAGCAATTTGGGGAACGAACAGTGGGGAAACTAGGAGAAGTCAAAACTTCTTCAGTTTTCCACCAAATTGGTTGCAAAAAGTGGCTAGATAGACATTTTTTAGTATTATGAACTCATTGAGACATGTTTCAGAGACATCTGAGCATTGTAAGCACAATTTTGTTGTAATTTTGAGCATAATAGAGAGGCCCAAGCATTGGAAGCTGGACCAAAGAGACATAGCCCAGGAGGAATGGACTCCTCATCAAATGTCTATGTTGTTTGTTGTATTTTGATGTTGTTTGATGTTATTTTGTTTTTTTTTAGAATATGTTTTATGTTAAATTGTTTATAACATTTACATAAAAAAATCTCATGGGAATCAGTTAATTAAGCAAAAATGGCGATAAGCAAATGATAATCATCTTGGGTTTTATTTTGAATGGGGAATTAGCACAACATTACTAATATGCTCCATTTTAGATCAAAGAAACCTCAGGTACTAATACATGTCGTGAGACAGGGATCATCAACTAGTAGGAGAAATTCAAGAATGATTAAGAGCTTGAAGGATGTCCCTCAAAGTACTTTCTCAAATCCTAGCATGAGATGGGATATCTGCCTCTCAGGAAGAGTTCATCTTGAACCACATTTAGGAAATTATCTATCTCTCCACATTCAGAAAAGGATTTGGAAGTCTCCCTTAATTCCTCTTGCCTATCTACCAAAGAGATCGAGAAACATGTACAAAATATGACGAGGAGCATCCAACGGAACTTGAGATTGAAGAACTTTCACCATGCCCATTAGCAAGCCTTGTATGCATCTTTAAACCAATTATCTAAGTTTGCATGGGATGACCTAGGAGGACTTTCAGAGTGGTCCAAATGAATAAATGGGCCAATACAATCAGGATTACATCGTGCATTGGTTCCAAATCACAAACTAGTCGAAGTACCACTCTCATCTTCAAGTACTCTTTGTATCACATCTTTTAAACATGGTGATTTTTCATGCGCATGTACACTCTAAATTTTATATGTTAAATTTGAGCATGAATATATCTTTGTACTTGATCTGCATGTTGCGTCATTGGAAGTTCTCTTTCACTTGAAGGAGGAAATATTTTCTTTAGTGTAGTAGGAAAGTTAGTAAATAAATGAATGAAAATAGTAAAGATAAAAATAAGTCCTTCTATGAAAACCAACTTGTCAGGGATTTTTCTTGAAAACCAGGTAACTAGCGAGTAAGTTTCCCAATAAAGTTTGTAAATTTGTATGAGTTCTTAAAGTCATGTATCTTTCAAGTCATTATGTTTGTAATCAAGTTGGTTGATGTGGGATCACTTAAGGCCCACTTGCCAACAAGCCTTGTCCCATCAACATTAGTAAATTATCTGGGACCAAGGTTAGGGTTAGATAAGGTACCTGGGAGCCTGCATGCCTTAATGGTAGGTGCCCTTGTCATCTACTAAGGAAATACAACAATGTTTCTTGGTTGATGAATTCTGTAGTCCATTCGAATTCGAAAAATCCATTCATGGCTAGTAGAATGTACCTAGTGCCTTGATTCCCATTGACATCAAAGGTGGGATATATCGCATTGGTTAAAGACATCCTCAATGGTTGGTAATCCAATGACTCTTTCTTATGTTTGACATATTCATCGTTTATTCACATATGCAAGATTGAACATGGGTGTGTAGTGGTTGAAGACTTTGTGGTTTGATAATATCAATATAGATTTGTAGCACTTCGGATTTTTGTGTCATCATTTCCATTGTCATTTGCAGTAACAATCACCTTTCCTCTAGATTTTTGGGGACATACAACTCCTCAGATATGGGGGATAATGGGACCTTCAGTTCATCCTTCATCCTTCAACCTTCTTCAACAGATCATATCAGTAGTCATATCAGCTTCATCCATTCCATCCTCCACTTCATCTTGCAGCATCGGGCACATCAACGACAAAGGTAAAAATTGAGGTAAATTTGGCTTATGATTCTCTAATTCATTAGAAGGTTAAAGAAGCTTAATGATTCACCGCTTCTCATTCCACACATTTCATCTTTCATAAACCATTATCCTTCTATTTCCTTCCATTCATTGCACATATACTCTGATTACAAGACCATGTTAAAAGCAAATCCTTATGGTGTATTAATAAAAGTAGTCTCTATAGTCCCTTGTCCTCCTATGATAACAAGAATTCTATTTGGAGGATCAATTCATTAATACCATGAAATGATAAAGGAAACCACCTATAATAATTAACCTTTGGATGACAGAGTATGCAAGCACCCATTCACCATCTCCATCACCACTCATTTCATCCATCATCTCTTCCTCATCCATCCCTTTCTTGTCCTCAATTTTTATTGCTCTGAAATCAGTATGATAAGAGTGCTTCCCCACAAGAACCAACACCTCCAAATATTCAAGAATTTCTGCTCCACAAGAACCAACACCTACAAATATTCAAACAATGTTGCTCCACAAGAACCAACATCTACGAAACAATGTTAGAATTTCTCAATGAGCAAGATATTTTTTTGCATGAGAACATGCAAACCCTCAGGCATGGGGGGATGTTGAGCCTCAAATATGTCTATTTTTCCATCACATAGTATGACTATTTCAAAACCTAAATTCCGACATTTTTAACTCATTTCATGCCGTAATTCCACAACTTGCCGCCAATACATATCATATGCCTTGTGGTTGATTATCATTAATTTTCTTAGCCTTTTTATGATTAGATATGATTTGGTCATGATTTAATAATGCTGATTTTTGCTAAGTTCATTTTCCACAGGGTTCCATTGCCAAAATTCTTCACAAGCCAATTAAACTACTTGTTACATGTTGAGTACAAAATAAATTCTTATAGGTGAAAATATCCAATTTGGAGCTTTGACATCTTGGCATGCTTCTGGGAAAATCGAGGAAGGTTAGTATCCAAAATAATGTTATAACACCTTCCCATGAGTTGGATTGCACCCAAGTCGCATATGTGGGTCTCTAGAAGAAAATCAACAAATTTGCTCAAAATTCACAAAATTTTCAAAATGCCATGCTTGACCTCAATTTGCGTGCAGATGGAGGCGAATCTTGAAAATATGAGAAAATGGGTTTTTTACCAATATAAAAAATTATCTATAAGAAAAACTATTTCTCAAGATTTTTTGTGGTTCAAAAGTTACATGCGGGTATTTAAGGCAGTTTCATAAACAAAACACTCTTTTTCCAGAATTCTAGAATCTTGCAAAAAGAGCCAAAAGCCAACTTTGGGCATGCTTTTCGAGGTGATGAAGGTTAGTAAGACAAATATAAGAGATATTTTGGTTGAAAATATGAAAAATTAGGTTCCCTCCAAACCAATTTCTAAAAGTTTCCATGGTTACGAAGAGATGCCAATATTTTTTAGGCCAATTTGTTCAAATTTGCAATTTTCTAGAATTAAGGAAAATGAATGATTCACCTTGTAAATATTATAAATGGCTTAGCCATGGCCTGTGGGAATGTGGGGGAGGGGGGGGAGACAAGGTGTGAACGAGAGATAAAGGATTGATTTTATTAAGTTTTACCTTAAATAGAATTGAAGGAATATATGTAAGTGAACTTATGATTTGAATCTTAATATAGTTTGACATTGTCTTGAATTCTTTGTAAATGTTATGGTATTGCTTAATATTTAGGCATTGATTTATTCTAGACTAGCTCCAAGAGTGGCAAGGGCCCACCACACCTCGAAACTAGTTCCTTCATTTGCTTAAGTTTTAGAATTTACATTTACAGTGTGGATTGGTTTTCCAATCATAAATTTTAATTCATAGTGTGAATTTATGTCTCATATTTAGAGCTCTGTATTATTAGTTTCAATGTTGAATGCTTGTTTTATGATTGTAGCATTGTTGGATTTCGTTGAGGTTTCCATTCTGTGTTTAAGTAATAGTTGCGGAGGTATCAACCAATTGAATTTTTGTAGAGAATATTAAGAGATTAATTATCATGTGCCGAGAAGATTAATACATTGTTATGAGTTAGACGAATTGCAATATGATTAATGCAATAACTTAGTAAGGTACATAACTAAATTAAGGATTTTCTACATATTTAATTGCCACTATTAAGTACAGAACCTATGACTTCTTGCTCACTGTTTCTAGTACATGAGTGTGAGTAGTGTGAAGTATGTCAAGTTATTCGAAACAATTTTTATTTGAAGATTAGCCCAGCTAATAGAATTGTGTAGTTAAAGGTTCTCTTGTTGTTTGATAGCACAAATGTCTCCTTAAGAAAAAAACAGAGTGTGAGTTAGGATGTGAGATCATAGTTAGAATAGTGATTGATTTATTTTCCATTGCTTTTGAAGATTGGTTATGTTATAGAAGAATAGAGAATGAGTTTGATTGTGTAATGAGGAATTGTAGTTTGAACATTGATTAGTTTAAGTTTTCATTGGTAAGTTTAGTTTCCATTCATTTTCGAGCTTTGGTTATTAACTCGTCATTTTGTACTTAAATAGGTCCTCATGTATTATGTTTTATATGAATGACCAACAATAACATGACAACATATTGATGGTTGTAGCTTAGTTCATAGATTAGTTTGAATTATTGTTGGTATGTTTCATGCACCTAGAGATTAGAAACGGTCTTGTTTGGATTGTTTATTTTCCTTAAGTTTAGAATCGCTTGAATTAGAATTAGTTTTGTCTTGATATTGAATGATAATTAGTTTTGTTTGATTTTGGATTTCTAAAGTTTATTGTTTGAATTACAGTTAAGTTTTACTTGCATTGAGATTAAGTCTGTTTGATTTACTTAGATTGAGATTAAATTTGTTAATTTTCATTATGTACTTAATTGAAAAATAAAAATTTGATGTTAATTTAGGTTAGATGCTCTAATCCTGTGTTACCTACACTTGTGCCTCTAATTCTTACGACCCCAGATTGATAATTTAATGTTGAAATAATAACTCATATAATTTCCCCAACATTTTTGGTGTTGTTATCGGGGAGGTGCAAAAGGGATTAAAGCACAATTTCTTTCACAAAGTTTTTTTTATGTGATCTTAGTTGCAGGGAAACTAGAGGTCAAAGTTGATGGTAAGCCATGAGTGAAGAGCCATGCATCCACTTTGGTTTGGGGTCACTCCAAAGTCTGGTTGCTCAAGTAAGCTAGTAGTTCAATTTTGGTAAGTTTTAATTCAATTAGCAACTTTAATTCATTTAGATTAAAATTTCCAGCTCTTTAAAGATAAAACATTTTTGGGGTGTTGTAATAACCCCCAGGTATTAATCCATATTGTGAGACAAGTAACATTAACTAGCAAGAAAAATTCAAGAACGATTAAGAGCTTGAAGGATGTCCCTCTTGGTACTTTCTCAAATCCTAGCAGTAGTTGGGATATCTGCCTCTTAGGAAGAGTTCATCCTGACCGCATTCAGGAAATTATCCATCTCTCCACAGCTAGAAAGGTATTTGGAAGTCTCCCTTGGTTCCTCTTTCCTATCTACCAAGGAGATCGAGAAATCATTAAAAAAATATGACGGTTAGCATCCAATAGAATCTGAGATCGAAGAAATTTCACCATGCCCATCAACAAGCCTTGTTTGTAATCTTGAGAATAATTATCTAAGTTTGCCTAGCATTACCGAGGAGGACTTTTAGAGTGGTCCAAATGAAGTGGGCCAATAAAATCAGGATGACATCGAGCATTGGTTCCAAATCACAATCCAATCAAAGTACAACTCTCATCTTCAAGTACTCTTTGTATCACATATTTCAAAGTTTCTTACTTTTCATGCTCATGTACATTTTAAATTTTATATGTTAAATTTGAGCATGAATATATCTTTGTACCTGATCCACAAATGGATCCATTGAAAGTTCTCTTTCACTTGAAGGAGTACATATTTTCTTTAGTATAGTAGGAAAGTTAGTAAATAAATAAATTAAAATAGTAAAGAGAAAAATAAGTCCTTTTATGAAAACCAACCTGTCTGGCACAACTGGGCAGGGATTTTTCTTGAAAACTAGGTAACTAGCAGGCAAGGCTCCCATATAAGTTTGTAAATTTGTATGAATTCTTCAAATTATGTATCTTCCAAGTCATTATGTTCGTACTTGAATTGGTTGATTTGGGATCCCTTAAGGCCCACCTGTAGCCAAGCCATGTCCCATCACCATCAGCAAATTATCTGGGACCAAGGTTAGGGTTAGATAAGGTACCTGGGAGCCTTCATGCCTTAATGGTAGGTGCCCTTGTCATCTACTAAGGAAATACAACAATGATTCTTGGCGGATGAATTGTGCAGTCCATTCGACTTCGAAAAATCCGTTCATGGCTAGTAAAATGTACCTAGTGCCTTGATTCCCATTGACATCAAAGGTGGGATATCTCGCATTGGTTAACAACCTCCTCCATGGTCGGTAATCCAATGAATCATGCTTATTGTTGGGATGGGGTCCCCTAGTCAGTTTTGGGGTTAAA
>APFE031453940.1:7566-26350 GCA_000404065.3 Pinus taeda
CATAATAACACAATACCATGAACCCAATACTTGGGATCAACACTTTTGGATGCAATACCACGGACCAAAACCATAGGATCAAAAACTATCGGACTAATACCATGAACCAACCATGAAAGTGCATGAAATTTTCTCCACATGAAATAATTTCTCTGCATAAAATTCCGTGAACTTTTCTCTATATGAAATAAAATTTTCTCTGCATAAAATTCCGTGAACTTTTCTCCACATGAAATAAATCTTTCTCTGCATAAAATTCCGTGAACGTTTCTCCACATGAAATAAAATTTTATAAACTTTTCTCTGCATAAAATTCCGTGAACATTTTCCCACATGAAATAAACTTTTCTCTGCATAAAATTCCGTGAAATTTTCTCTACATGAAATAAATTGTTTTTCTGTATAAAAGTCCGTGAACTTTGCTGCACTATAATTTATCATCTGAGATGAGTGGGTTGCCATCAAGTACAACATATGTATCATAATGCCAACAATTTCTTTGATATTTTTCTTTCGATAGGTTCATGCATGCAGAATTATGTGTATTCACGTGTCTCACTTAGCAATATGGGTCAGTAATCATATTTTTGCTCTCATCGATATAGCTGAAATGAAATTCTTACACTCATTATTGCTCAGATTTGCTTTAAACGAAGATAAATTTCCCACAAAAATGTTGCAGCGAATGATCTTATCCATGATTTTATCTATGCCTGTACCAAATCTTACAAACTCCCGAGTTGAGTAGAAACATTGCATCACACTTGTTCATATTTTTTCCCTTTAGTCACATCT
The DNA here is from genome assembly GCA_000404065.3 of Pinus taeda. NCBI lineage: Eukaryota > Viridiplantae > Streptophyta > Pinopsida > Pinales > Pinaceae > Pinus > Pinus taeda. The sequence goes on from APFE031453940.1 coordinate 8,362, forward strand.
ATTTCTTCTGAAAGGATTCAAGGCCTCTAATTGGTGAAATTCGAATCCTGCTCCTTTTCTTTTAATTTTTCCAAGATCTTTCCTCAGAATTTTGGACTTTCTAGCCTATTGGACTCTTAGATTCATATTATATCGGAAACATTTAAAACGAATTATGAGATTTATCTCTCCAATATCCACATTTTAATTTTCCTTTTACATCCATTACATTTAGTAAAGGAAATGGCCCTTTACAGGTAAAGGTAAGTGGTCTTGCAAATAATTTTTACAAAAATTCAAATTATCTCATTATCAGAATGAAATTTGTCAGAACTACATTATAAACTCTTACAAAACTTTTAGCCTCCAATACATGAATGTTTGACGTACTAAAAAGGAAAAGTTTGCACATTATACATTTTAAAATCATTTGTTATCAGACATGATAAATATCGTAAGTTTTGTTTGAAAAAGTCACAAAAAAAATTGTTCCAATATCTTTCTTCCCTTGAATATTCTAAATATCAGGACTTCTTAAATCGGAGGTGAAATTTAAGTAAAATTTCGAAAATAAATGTCGTCAAAAACATTATGAAGAAAAATATTTATTCATCTGAGTTTTTCCCATTAAGAAGTTTTGGAAATCTTGAGATCTTATCTTTCAATCTATTTCTCTCATAAACTTGTAACTTCAAAATATTACGATAAGTATTTTCATAGGTTTTTAATCAATTCATTATTATCTTTCATTGTGCTCACATGAAGTATTGTTTGATTATTTTTGGATATATATGCTACTTTCATGTTATCATGGTAGACAAGAACTTGGATATATTTTAATCATAATTTCGTCAAATCCAAGTATTCATTCATTGGGATAACACTGTGACTTTAGGGATATACATTCTTCATAGAGTCTGCACATGGGCCTCTTTTCTCTTCTCGAAAGTTTGCTTTGATAATTAGAAATTCCATCACCTGTGGTTCGCTTACATTTTTCCCTTTGACTCATTATTGGAGCACATTTTTTTCATCTTTTAATAAGAATTTTTATTTGCTTTTCAAGGCACTCTTGAGCAACCACTATGTTAATGAAACAATAAAAAAAGAATTTGGTGTAAATAAAAGTACTGAACCATGGTTAATTCATTTTTAGAACTATCTTTTATTTTAATTCTTGATATATCGCTCCATAATTATCATATGATGGTTCAAGTCTTCTTCATATACATAATTGCTACATCATTTGGGATTTTGAATCAATTTCAATGTTTTGGGGATGATATAAATTTAAAATGGAAAAAACAAAGAAAACGATCATTGCTACAATTCATAAAGAAGCATATCTTCATTCTCTTTTCTAATAGAATTGGTTTATTTAAGATTTTTTGAACATTAAATATTGTTTTCTTTTAGTTGACTACTTGCTTTAGTTTAGATTTAATAAATAATGGTTTTGGGTTAATGAAATTTCAGTTAATTCAACTTCTTCTACTTTTAATTCTAATTAAAGGAAGAAGTTATCTTTTATTGGAGAAGATGGTATCTCTTAAATAAAATTAAATGAAATTATTCAATGGTAAGTTTCATATGCCCAAACTCATTGATTTTCTTACTTTTGGTTTCATTTTTGTTTTTAATCTTTGTTGATCTTAAACTATGTTTTTGCAGCTTTCCATAAACTTTTCACACCTCTACCAAATCAGTTTTAGAGCTCATTCTCCTTTAATCGATTTTCTTTCAAGTTTTTAGGAGAAGAAGAAATGGTCCTCATAAACTAGGGAGTTTCTGGACTAGGGAGTTTCTGTATCGTTAGCCTGTTTCTTGAGCATTATTTTATCATAAAATGGTTAAGATGCTTTTCTGGAGGTTTTGCTTTGAAGCAAAAAAATTTGTAGCAACCAAAGATTTCTCATTTAGCTTATTATCACCTAACACTACTATTTACCCTTTCCATTTTGAGAGCCTTGTTTCTTATACCTTTGCAAGATAAAAATTTTAAAATCTCAACATAAAAGTAAATGTACACATGCTTATCTTATTTTACTCTTTTGTTGAGACATTTGTATAGTTGAAACTTGTTGGACTCACACATGCTGAGGAAGCATGTGTATAGTTAAAACTTGTGAGTAGGTCAAAGCTTAGATGCAATAGTGTGGGCTAACAAGTATTGATGCAACTAGATTGAGAGGGAATTGAGGCTTCTTGATGATTCTCTAGTGAAGTTAAGAAGATCATGATAAAATATGCATTCATGACCTATATCTATTATGTTCATCATATGTTTAATGAAATGTTTATGATGTGACTGACATGTTTTGAGAAAGATCTAGCACTAGTATTAATTGTTTAGACTTGTTATCATCTTAGAATTCATTCTATAAGGTTTTGGGTTATTTTGGCAATGGATTGTAGACTAGCCCTGAAAACATGACATAGATATCGTAACCGCACCCTCTGAACAGGATAATTTCAGTCATAAGAGCTCCAAGATGTCCATTGACCCAATCATGCTTACAAGAGGTGATCTTTTTGAAATTGGTGAAACGGTTCACAATGTCACTAAGGACGCGCTCCAAGAAGTGATGGTGGAGCAGAAAATTGTGTTGGGAGTGCTACGAACACAGCTATAGGGACTACAGTTGCAACCCCCTCAAACAGGAACGATGGCCCAATATCTCACACCAGGTATATCAGAGACGAACATATGTTGCACGCCCGTGTGACCAACACTTTCGTGTTCCCCGAGGGCACGTTAGTGGCAACAAATGAAGTTGACCAAGCTAAAGTGGGTAGGATTAAGGGGTTGAGCTTAAACTTGCTACCCTTCCACGAGAAACCCTGTACAATTATGGGATGGGGTCATAGCCAAGCTCCATGCTAGAGAAGGTTGTGCGCTACAGGTATTGAGCGAACAAAATATCAATATGGAACAGCTCAGTTGGTAGCGCGATGAATTCGTTGCGCAGACTCAAGGATTGGCACAAGCGGTGGATGATGCTTATAGAATTGTCCCGAAATTGGCTGTCCTGACAGATCTACCAGTCGGAGTGCGAATTCAAAAATTGGCCAGTGGATTCCACGAGGCAAAGGAGGAAGTAACGAGGATACAACTGGACCTCAACCTTCAGATTTCTGAACTGCAATTAAAGGGGTAGTCATCCACGCCCCCGGAAGTTGAGGAACAACGCACTGGGGCTATCCAAAAGGGGCTGGAGGAAATAGGATAGGTAGTGCAAAGCTGTACTGCTATAATGGAAAAATCCTTCATGATCATCACTTCCTTATAGGAGGACCCCACCATACAGTGCCTGGAATCAAAGGCGTGGGGCCATGGAATATCCACAGGGAAGGGGATTGAGGACATCGACTTGGATGAAGAGCATGCATATCCAAAAACTACCTCGCAACAGTTAAAATGGATGCACGTCCCTAAGAAACCGATCCCCATAAAGAAGATGAAGGCATCCAAGACGTCCATTGACCCAATCACGCTTACAAGAGGTGATCTTTTTGAAATTGGCGAAACGGTTCACGATGTCACTAAGGATGTGCTCCAAGAAGTGATGGTGGAGTAGAACACTGTGTTGGGATTGCTACGAACGCAGCTACAGGGACTACAGGTGCAACCCCCTCAAACAGGAACGATGGCCCAATATGTCACAGCAGGTACATCAGAGACGGAACATATGTTGCACGCCCGCGTGACCAACACTTTCGTGTTCCCCGAGGACACGTTAGTGGCAGCAAACAAAGTTGACCAAGCTACGGTAGGCAGGATTAAGGGGTTGAGCTTAAACTTGGTTGCTCTTCCATGAGAAACCCTGTACAGTTACAGGATAAAGTCATAGCCAATCTCCGCGCCAGAGAAGGCTGTGCGCTACAGGTATTGAGTGAACAAAATATCAATATGGAACAGCTCAGTCGGCAATGTGATGAACTCATTGCGCAAACTCAAAGATTGGCACAAGCGGTGGACGATGCTTATATAACTATCCCAGAATTGGCTGTCCTGACAGATATACCAGTCGGAGTGCGAATTCACAAATTAACCAGTGGATTCTACAAGGAAAAGGAGAAAGCAACGAGGATACAATTGGACCTCAATCTTTAGATTTCTGAACTACGATTAAAGGGGCAGTCATCCACGCCCCCGGAAGTTTAGGAACAATGCACTGGTGCTATCCAAAAGGGGCTGGAGGAAATAGGATAGGTAGTGCAGAGCTGTACTACTTATTGGACGAATCCTTCACGGTCCCCACTTCCTTATAGGAGGACCCCACCATATAGCGCCTGGAAACAAAGGCGCGGGAGCTTCAAGTGCAGTATGACAATGTGCGTGGAATGGCACAGACAGTTGTCCTAACCCAATGGTTGGTGAAGCTACAGTAGGTGAAGGCGTTGAAGGAACAGGTGGATGCCGCACGACAGAAAGAGGCAATACTTAAAGCATGCGTCCAACCTTGGATTGATGAGGCCTTCCTTATCACTACCGATATCGAAGGAAAGCTCACATAGATGAAGGTGATGCATGACTTAAGATATGGATTTGCGCTTGACGGCGAGCATTCAGTCGAAAGAGTAGAGCAAATCCAACAGACAGAAGAACAGTGCACTGCAAACCTTCGTGCAGCACAGGCATAGTTGCAGGGGCTCTGTGCCAAGATCACCGCACTAGCAGATTGACTTGAGATGAGTCACGATGATTTTTTTGGGGGCCTTTTGGGCATGGGATCCCCCGTAGCATGTTTTTGGGGCTCGAAGCTCAAGTTTTGGTCAATTATGTTGTAAGGCTCTGCGAATTGAGGGCACGGAGTGTGAAGTCTAGGATGATTCATAGGGTTGTCTACCCTAAAATATTGTAATTTAATGTAAAGTTGTGTCAGGATACCCATGGTCTGCGGACCATGGGATTGTATAAATAGAGCGAGGCTCTAAGTGTAATGAGAGGAAGGAAAAATGATAGAATAGCGAAGGCATGGTTCGGGGTTAGAGTTGGATTTGAAGTGTACTACAAGGAGGCCCAAGAGTAGGGTAAGAACTTCCACTAAGCATGGTTTCTCTTATCCATCTTGCTAGTGGCAGGTGAACTACCGGCAGATATCCAGTTCCTGCCTATTGAATAGGACCTTCCTGAGCCCGCGAAATATGCTTTGCTTTGGGCCACGAAGGACACCAAGCGGATTCACGTGATTAAGGTTTTTTGGGTGATGATGGAGGCGAGCATCTCGATGTGGATCAATAGAAGGCCACAGTTGTCTCCCACAGTGTATGCCACTCTACAGATCTTTGTAGAGTTTAAAGCAGACATGCACAAAATTCATGTTTGATCACGGAAGGATCCAACAAAGGAATGGACAAAGCGTCCATTTATTTCTATTGATGACACCATCTTCACAACATTGGAAACATGGCCTCCAGAGTGGCGCGCTCCAGACTTGGTAGGAATGGAGAAGGCTGTAGCCCAACAAGGAAGAAGGACACCAAGCTGCGCATCACACAGTTGGCCGAAAAGAGCCGCTAGGAACAAGAAGTAGCCGCACAACAAAAGACGACCGATGCAGCAACAACGACGTAGATGACAGGAACAACAACAACGCCAATAAAAGAGGCTGAAAGGGGCCATGGAATGTCCATAGGGAAGGGGGCTGAGGACATTGACCTGGATGAATAGCACGTAGATCTAGAAACTACCTCGCAATAGTTAAAATGGTCGTGCGTCCCTGAGAAACCAGTCCCCATAAAGAAGATGAAGGCATCCAAGACGTCCATTGACCCAATCACGCTTACAGGAGGTGATCTTTTTGAAATTGGAGAAACAATTCATGATGTCACTAAGGACGCGCTCCAAGAAGTGATGGTGGAGTAGAACACTGTGTTGGGAGTGTTACGAATGTAGCTACAGGGACTACAGGTGCAACCCCCTCAAACAGGAATGATGGCCCAATATGTCATAGTAGGTACAACAGAGAAGGAACATATGCTACGCACCCACGTGACCAACACTTTCGTGTTTCCCAAGGGCACGTTAGTGGCAGCAAATGAAGTTGACCAAGCTACAGTGGGTAGGATTAAGGATTTGAGCTTAAACTTGGCTTCCCTTCCACGAGAAACCCTATACAGTTATAGGATGGGGTCATATCCGGGCTCCGCGCCAGAGAAGGTTGTGCGCTATAGGTATTGAGCGAACAAAAGATCAATATGGAATAGCTCAGCCGGCAACGTGATGAACTCGTTGCACAGACTTAAGGATTGGCACAAGCGGTGGATGATGCTTATAGAACTGTCCTGGAATTGACTGTTCTGAGAGATCTACCAGTTGGAGTGCAAATTCACAAATTGGCCAGTGGATGCCACGAGGCAAAGGAGGAAGCAACGAGGATACAGCTGGACCTCAACCTTCAGATTTCTGAATTGCGATTAAAGGGGCAGTCATCCACGCCCCTAGAAGTTCAAGAACAACGCACTGGTGCTATCCAGAAGCGGATGGAGGAAATAGGATAGGTAGTGCAGAGCTGTACAACTATGTTGGAAGAATCCTTCACGGTCCTCACTTCCTTATAGGAGGACCCCATCATACAAAGCCTGGAAATAAAGGCGCGGGAGCTTCAAGTGTAGTATGACAATGTGCATGGAATGGTGTAGACAATTGTCCTAACCTAACGGTTGGCGAAGCTACAGTAGGTGAAGGCGTTGAAGGAACAGGTGGATGTTACATGACAGAAAGAGGCAATACTTAAAGCATGCGTCCAGCCTTGGATTGATGAGGCCTTCCTCATCACTACTGATATCGAAGGAAATCTCACATAGATGAAGGTGATGCATGACTTAAGACAGGGATTTGCCCCTGACGGCGAGCATTCAGTCGAAAGAGTAGAGAAAATCCAACAGACGGAAGAACAGTGCATTGCGAACCTTCGCGTAGCACAAGCATAGTTGGAGGGGCTCCATGCAAAGATCACCACACCAGCAGATTGACTCAGGATGAGTCATGATGATTTTTTTGGGGGCCCGTTGGGCATGGGATCTAGGGCACAAAAATGTATATGCTCCAGCAGACACTTAAACATATCAAATCCTGTCTTAAAGTTTGGAACAAAAAGGAATTTGGAGATATCTTCAAGGCCAAAAGAGAAACTAAGCAGAAGCTCCAGGAGATCAACCAAATCAACATCAATGATGGCTTCACCGAAGGGCGGCAGAAAATAATTGACACTCTGTAGGAAAAATGGGAGGATTGATGCTTACAAGAAGAAATTTTCTCGAGGCATAAATCAAGGATACAATGGATTAAAGAGGCAGAAAGAAACACAAAATTCTTCCACAAATCCACCATGGTTCACAAGGCACACAACATAATCACAAAGATCAAATATTCTCAAGGTATTGAGTTTGTTTCTCACAATGATATGGAATTGATCCTTGTACAACACTTATGCAATATTGTAAAGGAGCCATTGGAGGACAAATCTAGGTTCATTTACCATTTCACTCAGTTTACCCTTCAGCTGGTTACTAGAGAGGACAACCACAATCTCAACAGGCCAGTTTTGGAAGAGGAGGTCAGTGAAGTGATTAATGAAATGCAGAAATGGAAAAGCACCAGGCTCGGATGGATTCAATGTAGACTTCTTCAAATCCCATTGGGAAACTATTAAACATGATATCCTCGAGGTTGTGGAAGACTCAAGAAGATCCAAAAAGGTACTGAAGGCCCTGAATGCATCCTTCATAGCTCTGATTCCAAATCAAGAAAAGGCCATGACTCTGGATGGTTTCGGCCCATAGCCTTACGTAATGTGGTGTATAAAATTATCTTCAAAGTAATAGCCAATTGACTCAAACCACTTCTACCCTCTCCCATCTCGGAGGAGAAAACTGGCTATGTAGAGGGAAGAAAAATCCTCAACAATATCATCCAAGCTCATGAGGTGGTACACTCTTTCAAAAGCAACAAGAAAGCTGGTATGATCATTCAGTTGGACCTAGTGAAAGCCTATGACAAATTGAGTTGGGCTTACATAAGAGCAATACTAAAAGCCCATAGTTTTGACCAAAATTGGATAAGATGGGTCTTGGACTTAGTTACCTCAACCAGTTTTTCCATATTGCTTGACCTTCACGCCCTCTAGAGGACTCAGACAAGGAGATCCACTCTCACCATTCCTCTTCATCTTTTTGATGGAAGGGCTATCTAGAGCATTTAAGATGGTGAATGCTGAAGGATGAATTCAAGGTATCAAACTTACCGTAGATGGAGAGGCAAACACCCATCAATAATTTGTGGATGATACAATGCTGCAGGGCATACCCACAGTCAGGGAAGCCAGAGCAATCAAAAACATCTTAAATGACTTTGCTATGGCAACAGGCAGAGAGGTAAGCCTAAACAAGTCCAAAGTTTTTTTATTTAACACTAATGTTGCTATTCATAGAAACATTACCAGAATTCTTGGATTTCAAAGAGAACAACTACCTTCCAAATATCTTGGCATTCCTCTTACTGACAAAACTCTAAGAAAGGAAGTGTGGGAGCTAATTTTAAATAAAATTCACGACAAGGTGAGAAAATGGACATGCAAATCACTGAATTTGGAAGAACGCCTCGTGCTCACACAAGTGGTCTTACAGGCCATTCCCATTTTTATGTTTTCATCTCTTCCTGTTCCTCAAGGTATTAAGCAGCAGATAAGAAGCATAGAAATGAAATTTCTATGGGGCAAAGGGGAAGAGAAAAAGAAGTGGGCTTTAGTAGCCTGGGACAAGCTTTTCAAGCCCAAGAGCCATGGTGTATTGGGGCTTCATGATCCTGAGACCTTCAATAGAATTTCAGGAGCCAAGCTTTGGTGGATATGGATTAAGGAACCGAATGCCCCCCAGGCTAAGATTTGGAAGCAAAAATATGCCAAGCACTGGCAGGAGAAGGATCATATTAGAATGTCAGGGCAAATCAGGGGCTCCCATATTTGGAACCTTGCTTGGGATAATAAAAACATTGTTCAACAACATTGTTTTTGGGAAATTCAAGCAGGGGACCTTGCTCGATTTTGGGAGGATAATTGGCAACAGGAACCCAACCTGTATAGGGAGGAATTTGAAGCTCTCAAAAGTGAGATAGACAACAAAGGTGTGGTTTTGGTAAAAGACTTCTGAGGTCGGGGGAAATAATGGAAAATGGAGGAAGTGGAAGGAGCTAGGATACAGTGATGAAAGCCCGCTGAAGACAAAGGTAGGAGCTCTTACCTAGGAGATAGAGCATAGAAGGGTTCTAGTTTCTTCCTCAATGGATCAATTGATATGGGGATAAAACACTGAAGGAAACGTTAACCACAAAGAGGCCAAATAAGAAGTCACAGGATTCAACTTTGTGAAACTTGATCAGGTCTGGAACAAACTTTGGCAAAGTCTACATTGGATGAAAATAAAGTTATTCATCTGGCTAGTGTATCAAAGGAAGATCTTAACTTTGGAGAATCTTCTTAAGAAAGGGTCCATTTGTCCTTCCAAGTGTTACCTAGGTGGTGCTCAAGAGGAGACGATTGAACACCTTCTCGACCTTTTTCCTTTCACTTTAAAGGTGTGGGACTGGGTGGCCTCTATTTTTAGTCAAAATGATAGGGATCGTATTAGCATATCCAACACTCTAAAGAACTGGAGGAAGAACTTCTCAGGGAATGACATAGTTAATAAAGCCTGGATTATGGTTCCTAGTTTTGTCATATGGAATGTGTGGAAGGAACGCAACAGTCGAATCTTCAAAAAAAAGTAAACAAGCCCCAACACATAATTGAGCAAATTCTAAGGCAGCTCAAAGACACAGTAAGAAGCTTGCTAAGGACCCTTCCTAAAGATCCTCCTTTGCCTCAAGAGGAGAGAATTATATTTCACTTGGGTATTCAGTCTATCAGTCCTCTGGGAATAATAAAGGTAATGAGCCTTATAAACAAGGGTGTTAACATTTAGAGGCCCCCTCCTCATGGTTTCTTAAAGGTTAATATTGATGGAGTAGCTAAGGGCAACCCAAGATTAGCGGGCTTTGGGGGTGCCATAAGAAACAATCAGGGACAATTACAGAAAATCTTCCATGGCCAGTTGGGGAAGGAAAATAACAACATGGCTGAGCTCATGGCATTACAGCAATGCATGGAAATCCTTGTGAATTCAAGTTCACACAATGTTATAATTGAAGTGGATTCGTAATTAATTATTAGAGCGGCTAAGAAAATTAGCAATGAAACCTCTCCAGATAAAGTGTCGAAGCACTGAAAGATTTTGTAGTTTTTTTACCACATCTATTCTCACCTACGAACCCTCAAAACTGTCAGATTTTCTCATGTGAAAAGGAAGGTTAATATGTTAGCGGATCGTTTGGCGGATGAAGGAGTCACAAATAGGGACAGGGATTCTAGGGATGCTTGGGATTTGCTTCCCATAGGTAAATTGCGGGAGGACTGTCTCTGTCAGGCAACCCAGGATATGGAACTATGGATTAATAGGATGGATCAAAGGGACTCAGAAGACCGGCAGGAGGATGGAGAACTCCACACAGTCTAACCCACCTTGGTTCGGTTATCTTCCAAACTATGATTTCCTTACGATTGAATGATGAAAGGATTGACTAGGATAGATCCACAGGATGAGGTGGCCTTCCTCATCTGGATTAGGTGGTCATTGATAGCGAATCCAGGTGGATGGGATTGGATCAAGAACTTCTTGTGGGACAAAATTGATGGACATTACATGGCAAAAGGGTGTTTGTTTTTCTGTGAGTCAACGATTCCATTACCACAAGTGGTATATCGAGCGGGGTCAGAATGGTTTCTGGTTTTTCTGTGTTTGGCTCCGATTCCACTCTTCGCATGACACGTTACGTTGCGAGGAGAGAGAAAACTGCCCTCATCAGGTGGTTAACTCTTGTTCTTCTTGTCCTTTTGATATTCACGAAGACCATTGGATCTTAGTCAGTTGATCAATAGTGACGATTTGTTTGTGCTAGTTGGTCGAATCCGAAATAAGTTTAGAGTGTCATGCTTTTATTTCCCATGAGTCTGTTGAGTTTTTTTAAGATTGGCTTGTGGTGGGACCCCTTGTGGATCCACAACGAGTATTCTTTGGCCTTTTTGTGACCTCCAATTCATTGTACCTGCCCTCATTTGATGCACGACAACACTATTAGATAACCTTGTGCCTTTTTTGTTTTATGGTTCTCCTAGACTTTCTATTTAGGATGCTCTTAGTTTTGGGTGATTAGTTTGGTTCGGCATGCCTGGCTGATTGATGAACTCTCATAGAGCGAGTGCAGCTTCTTTTAAAATATCTATTTTTGGCTAAGTTTAATAGATGGTCCTACTCTTACTTGATCAAAAAATATTGAACAACAAAATAAAAAAAACCATGAAAGTGTTGTTCAATTGATTGAACAATAATCGTTCAATCAAGTGAACAAAATAAAAATAAAAATGCAAAGTATTGTTCAATGATTGAACAACAGTCATTCAATCAATTGAACAACAAAATTGTAAAAACACAAAAAGTGTTGTTCAATTGATTGAAAAACAATCGTTCAATCGATTGAACAATAATCATTCAATCGATTAAACAATAAAATCGAAAAGAAATGCAAAAAGTGTAGTTAAATTGATTGAACAGTAATCATTCAATCAACTGAATAACAAAATCTAAAAAAATGCAAAAAGTGTTGTTCAATTGATTGAACAACAATCGTTCAATCGATTGAACAACAAAATTGTAAAAATGCAAAAAATGTTGTTCAATTGATTGAACAACAATCGTTCAATCAATTGAATAGCAAAACAAAAAAAGTGATGTTCAATTGATTGAATAACAATTGTTCAAACGATTGAACAACAAAAGACCAAAAGTGTTGTTCAATTGATTGAAGAGCAATCGTGCAAACGTTCGAATAACAAACACGCAAAAAGTGTTGTTAAATTGATTGAACAGTAATCGTTTAATAAATTAAACAACAAACACACAAAAATATTATTCAATTGATTGAACAAAAAACACACAAAAAGCATTGTTCAATTGATTGAACAACAGTGATTCAATCGACTGAATATCAAAACAAACACGAAGACAAATAAGTGATGTTCAATTGATTGAACAACAATCATTCAATCGAGTGAACAACGAAACACATAAGGTGTTGTTCGATTGATTGAACAACAATCGTTCAATCAATTGACAATAATTGTTCAACCGATTGACAACAAAATGGACAAAGTGTTGTTCATTTGATTGTACAACAATCGTTCAATCGATTGAAAAACAACACACGCACAAAAATAAGTAGTGTTCAATTGATTGAATAGCAATTGTTCAATCAATTGAACAACAACACGCACACAAAAATAAGTGTTATTCAATTAATTGAACAAAAATCATTCAATCGATTGAACAATACTTACTAAACATACCCAAAGACAAATCAGATTTGTTAGTTCTACCGAATAGCAGTTGTTCATTTTCCAACAAAACAGAAACTACAACTTTGAAGGAAGCAAAACCTGAAGCACAAAAGCATAAGAGAAATCAGAAAAGAAACAACACTTTATTTAAAAATAGTAAATTAATTAATTAATTAAGTTACAACAACTATGATGTTGTTTCCTAAGGGAATATCAATTTGTCAATGAAAAAAATGATCTCTTGGAAAATTGTTTTGGCAGCAGTAACATGAATCTTCAAACGGAAATCAATTCTCCATTTCTTATATTATGAATCCGTTAGGTAATAAATTGGATGAAATTATCTTGTTTCATTAACATTTCTTTCAAGAACCACTCGTTCATAAATTGACTTATTTTATTCTCCTGGAACCTGCAAAAAAACGAGTGTTTACTTGCAATAAAACATGAAATCGTGGAATAAGATAAGTGATGTGGCTCTCATAATCCAACGCATATGAAAAAAATAACTAGTTACTCTGTAAAACAAATCCACAGAAAGATAAAGAAAGAAAAATTTATTTGTCACCTGCGGGTGAGTAGTGGTCGACCATACTAACCAACAATGTTTTAATCATAACTCCTTTTCTTTTCATCTCATTTGAGTGATTCCAAAGCCAAATGTGAGCTACTTCAAAGTTATATCACAAATAGAAACAGTTTTTGAAAATTTCATGAAATGATATGTCAAATTTACTTAGAACGACCCACATAACAGAGTCATTTCCGATTTCCCAGCTTAGACCAACACTGGATATGTTAAACACATTTTTTTCATTTGATGACGGATTCAAATGATTCAAATTGGAGATTAAATTATATTCATGTATATGTCTCCAATAGAAACAGGTTTTTAATACAAGAAGAATTGATGGGTCAAATATGCAAGTGAACAGCTGGAAAAATAGAGTTTTAAAAGTGTAGATTTATGATAGACAGTCAGTATTTTAGTCATAACTCTCTCATAAAATATCAAAATTAAGTGATTCAAATTGACGTATAAACTATATTCATAGGGGAATATACCATAGAAATAGATTTTAAAAATATAGTCATTTAGGCCTCCAAAAATAGATTGTCCCAACTTTGTTCTTGAGCTGCTTACAAGACACCCTGTCAATGTTTTGGTTATAGATTCTACGTTTCAAATCCTAATGGAGTGATTCAAGTTGGTTTGGAAAGTAGACATCAAGGGATGCTTATGATAGAAATATTTTTTAAAAATATTCCCTTTTGGTCCCTCAAAATATGACTGTCTCAACTGTGTTTTCAGAACTTTCATCAAGCCCGCAAGTCAAAAAATATGACATTCAAGCAATTTTTCCAAATTGATGATAAAAATGATTATGAGTGTCTTTAGAACTGTTATTTTTAATATAATACATATACATACACAAATCAATTAAAATATTTATCACCGACGTTGATTTCCACAGCGTGTTGCAACAGAAACAACTATTTTTACATTAAAAAAATGTATTTATTTATGTTCTTATTTATTTTATCTTCTACACTAACGTACTCTGATTTGAAAAGTGAATATGATTACATATAAGAGTACTTCCAATGGAGCCATTTTAGTAATAAGGCCTCAAGTATGTACATACTCAAATTTGAAAAATTCATGTTAATAAATATATCCTTTACTTTCTTGATTTCCCATAGCCATCATATCATGAAGTTCTTGAGTTTTTAAAACGACTTGTTGATGCAGACTAGAAGAAACCTCATTTTCTTCCATAACTTCTACAATTTTGGGATTTGAAAAATTTCCAATCTCAATATAAGTTTTCTACAATAGGGCATGTGAGATAGAATGGGTGGGAAGGGTAGGTAAATTTTGCAGTTCAACATTGTAAGCATGTTGTACTGGTTTATTATGGTGAGGGTGTGAAATTAGTTGAGTAGGAAATTATGTAGGGCATGAAGCATTTTGATGATGTAGTTGATTAGGTTGTGAGAAGGGTTTTGATAGACAAGCAAGATGTTGTTGAAAAACTAGAAAAGAATATGGATGATGAGTTTCTACTACAAGATGTGGGAGAGTATCCATGTAAACATAACATGAACCATGCAAAAATTGTAAACAAGATTGGTGATGGTTATATTGAGATTAAAATGGTTTCCCTAACACAGGAGTATTCCATAATGGATTATCCAAGAAAGAAAATGGAGAGTAAGTGTCCTGAACCATACATGTAGGCCATGGTTTCCATGGTTTTGACCTTGTTGCAGCTTCCCCATGTTGAAAATAATACTGAGAGGGGGGGTGAATCAATATTATCAGGTCAAATAATTTTTTATTCTCAAACTTATATATGCGCTACTTCAGATATGGAAACTAGCGTATACACGCAACAGTGTCTATAACAACTAGCATATAACCAGTAAACTTAAGATTTAATTAATCCATTTGATCTTTAATCAGTCATCAGAACTTCATTAACCATAAGAACAATAAACATGTGCAGTAAACAGAACAGATCATCACACATATGAACACAAGATATAAGGTGGAAACCCAATGTGGGTGAAAACCACCTGCTACAATGATTCTCTATATTCTTGTTAATAAGAAACTTCTTTTTACAATATTTATGTACTGGTGCAGTCTAATACCAATATGTAGGGTTCTACCTGCAAAAGGCTACAACGTTCTCTCATTCTTCAGCTTCTCCTGGAAGGGAGCTACAACCCCATTAGCTTTTGTACTAGCTGATGTACTAGTACATAGGTGCTGACCTACAAAAGGCTACAACCTTCTCTTTTCTTCCAGGGACCACGTTTCATAAATTTTCAGACTGGATCCATAAATAACATCAATCAAACATCAAATGTATCTACATCAACCAAACCCCTTTGTACAAACCAAAACTGAATCAATCAATCACTTCTTTGAATGCTGAAGCCAGAATACAGTAACAGTAACTAGACACCAATGCAACAATAAATAGAAGTATCTAAAACATATTTTATGAGATGTATGCTACTTCAAGATGAAGAACCTGTGTGCATACACTTCTGTATTAAGGAAAACCAGCGTATACGCTATTTTAAATTATCGAACCAACATGCATACATGCCTTTGCTGTTCCCAACCTGCGTACAGATCTATAAAAGATAATTTACCCTTTTCAATTATTCAGACATCAGTTATACCTAGATTATCAAATTTATAGATCAAGTCATGCACCAAATATAACAGATCAAAATCACACAAAGATACTACTATTAAAGCCTTAAGATCTTGACCCATTAGTAGAACTTATCATTTTTCTAGCACTCAGGTTCCTCCTTGGTTCAGATCCAGCTATGCACCATAATCGAATGACTAGTATTCTAGATCTTGCTCTTCATAAGATATTCAATCCTTGAGTGAGTGTCTTTGCTTAATGATCTCCTTCCCCTTTTATAGTCTTAGGCCTTACTTGATACCATGGTCCAAAACTATAGGTCCAAATACCAAGGACCAAATACCAAGGACCAAATACCATGGATTAAAAATAAGTTTTCCCACATGTACGCACTTTTCCGTGCATGAAAGTGTGTGCATACGCATATGCAACTTTTGATTGGCGATCCCGTGTGTATACACGATTTGGCTAAGTGGAAATTGTGTATATCTCTTTTTCCTTTATTTTGAGAGCTTGAACTGTGACCTGTCATCTGAGTGAGTTTCCGTCAAGGA
Organism: Pinus taeda; assembly: GCA_000404065.3. Taxonomy (NCBI): domain Eukaryota; kingdom Viridiplantae; phylum Streptophyta; class Pinopsida; order Pinales; family Pinaceae; genus Pinus; species Pinus taeda. The sequence continues at coordinate 24,499 of APFE031453940.1, forward strand.
CAACACCTGTGTCACAGTGCCAAACCTGAGTCATAATGGCAACAATATCCCCCTTTGGACTTGATGGCAACCCCAAGTCACTCAAAATCATTCTCCCCCTTTGTCATCAAGGGTAAAGGGTTGTGCTCCCCCTGAGTACATGCTAAAATCTCTACTCTGCTGTGCTGTTTATGCTCCCCCTGACTGTAGGCAAGGTCTGCAAAAGGATGTTCTACAAGAAAGAACATGGCTCTAGACATTATAAAAGACCTTTCTATTCCCCAACGACTCCTCTCATCCATCTCCCAGCCAGTTGGGATATACCAATAACTCATCACCCAACCAATGGGATACCCAAAGTTACACATATAAACAAGAACATACTCATCCATCTAGGCATAGTGGGGAACCAGAAAGGTCGTTACATGACCTTGATGATAAAAGATATACATGACATAGAGACAAAATATCTACAACAAGACTATGATAGTCATCAACAACTATCATCAGCAACATCTGTCAATCATCATTGAGACCAACAACCATGTTCTCCCTCAACACCTATTCCTCCTGAAACCAAAAACAACTGTGAAATTGAAACAAGATCTTCTAAGATAATGCCAACAATGCATTATTAGAAGTATATTCTTCCCCTGAACCTGTACCAGATGGTCTTTGTCAGATCCATGTTAGACTCTTTTCATCCTAAGTCTGGTCCACTGTTTTTCCTCAAATCAACATATACGTGACTATATCCACAGAAACTGGCGTATGTATGCGGATGCTCCTCATGAAACTCACGTACAACCACTTTTAGATAAGTTTCAACAACAAGATGATGCATCAACTACTCCCAGCTTATGTTTGAGGTATTCAAATGTCTCCCTAGGCAGTGGTTTGGTGAATATATCAGCAACCTATTCCTTGGAGGGAACATATTCCAATTTGACCTTTTGTTCAAGCACTTGTTCCCAGAGAAAATGATACTTGATAGGTATGTGCTTGGTCTTTGAATGCATGACTGGATTCTTTGAAATACTGATTGCACTTGTATTATCACATAAAATGGAGATAGGTGGAGTACAAATGATTTGAAATTCTTGCCAAGTTTGCATCATCCAAAGGAGTTGTGTGCAGTAAGATGTAGCAACCACATATTCTGCTTTAGCTGTAGATAATTCAATTGAACTTTGTTTCTTGCTGAACCAAGATACTAATTTGGAACCCATAAAGAATGCACCACCACTAATGCTTTTTCTATCATCCACGCTTCCTGCCCAATCTGCATATGTGTATGCATGAAGCGTGAGATCTGTATTTCTAGGATACCATAAGCCATATTTTTGTGTTCCTTGAAGATATTTGAAAATCCTTTTAACTGCCTGAAGATGTGCTTCTTTTGGATTTTCCTAGAATCTTCCAACTATTCCCACTGCATACATGATGTTTGGTCGAGTACCTGTTAGATAGAGTAGACTACCAATCATGGATCTATAGGTTGGTTGATGTACTGTTGCTGAATCATCATTTGCATTGAGGCTGCATCCTGTTACCATAGGGGTACATACTGGTTTTGAATATTCCATGCCATATTTCTTCAAGATCTACTTGAGGTACTTGGTTTATGATAGAAAGATACCATCTTTGTTTTGTTAGACTTGTAACCCAAGAAAATATGTCAGCTCACCAAGTAGGGACATTTCAAATTCTTTTTGCGTCACCAAAGCAAAGTTTTGACTCATGGCTTCTTCGTTGCTACCAAAGATGATATCATCAACATACACAACACGTATTAGAAATTTATCATTATCAATTTTTATATATAGATTGCTATCTGCTGATCCTTTTGAAAAACTTTGTTGGTGGAGGTATT
>APFE031453942.1:0-12083 GCA_000404065.3 Pinus taeda
CACCTCCTCCGCCTCCTTTTCCTCCACCTACACCTCAAGCACCCTACACCACCTATGCCTCCCCCTCTGCCTCCTCTTTCGCATCTACCTCCTCCTCCACCACCACCTCCCCAGCAACCTCCTCCAGATCCACCGCCGCCTCCTTTACCTCCACCTCCACCTCCACCACCACATCCACCTACCTCCACCTCCATCTTCACACTACTAACTCCACCACCACCACCTCTACCAAATCCACCTCCACCTCCTCCTCCACCTACTCCTCCTCCATCTCCACCACCACCTCCTCTACCTCCACCTCCTCCACCACCATATCCACCTCCTCTACCTCCTCCTCCTCCTCCTTCTCCTTCTCCTCCCCCTCCTCCTCCTCCTCCTCAACCTCCACCTCCACCTTTACCACCTCCTCCACCTCCTCTTCCTCCATGTCCAACTCCACCTCCTCTAGAACCTTCGTATCCTCCTCATCCTCCACCTCATCCTCCACCTCCTCCTCCTCCACCTCCACGTCCACCTTGACCACCAGCACCACCTCCTCCTCCTCCCCCTCGAACACCTCGTCCTCTAACTCCACCTCCAACTTAACCACCACCACCCCCTCTTCCTCCACCTCTAGCCCCACCTCCTCCAACACCTACACCTTTGCCTCTACCTCCACCACTACTTCCGCGAACTCCTCCTCTTCCTCCACCACCACTACCACTTTCTCCTTCCACCACCACCACCCCCTCTTCCTCCTCCACAACCTCCTCCACCACCTCTGCCTCCTCCTCCACCACCTCATCCATCGCCTCTGCCTCCTCCTCCTCTTCCTCCACCACCTTTGTCTCCTCCTCCTGCTCCACCTCCTCCAGCTCCTCCACCACCTCCTCCTCCACCTCTACCACCACTACAACCTCTTCCACCTCCACCTCCACCTCCACCTCCACCTCCCCCTCGACCTCCTCAGAAAACATAAGAAAGAAATCAAAATTATATATCAATTCATTCCCTTTATTTATGATACTTATTGATTCATTTTTTATAGTGATAATAGATATCAATATATACATGATAACATAACAAGTAATATGTATAGGAATTTATAGTATAAATAAGTAATTGTGAGAACAACAATTTAATTATTTTTTATTTATTTTTTGTAAAATTTATATAGAAAAGTAACACAACTCATATTCTTAATTTCCAAAACTATTTAAAATCAATATATTAATTATATAAAATCTTTAAAAAATAAAATAAGGTAAAAATTAAGTGGTCATAGACATAAATTCTTGAAACCCTTAAGTAGCTTATAGACACAAAACACAACCAAACTTCGTAAAACCTCCACTAAGTATGGTGGAACACCAATAATAATGATATTATAATCTCACATATGTGGACTCAAATGGAACTACAAATATCTTCCAGCTCATTGGACCAAATGAGGTTAAGGTGGTTGAAACACAAGATTACTGTTGGTATGCCTTCAATACCTTGGGTGCTAAGATGTATGTCTAATTTATTGGTGTGTTTTCTAATAGCACACTAAGATGTACTTTGATACCTTCATCTTATTTCAACTATTATAACAAAACAAAAATTATGATTTTCAATATCCAAGTTGAAAGAGTTGTGAACATAAAAAATAAACACACCTCACAACATTTTCCTCTTATGTTAAAAAATAAATAAAAATAATTTGACTATTTTAAATTTATTGGTGTATTAAGAATTTCAAAAATATATGATGTCAATGCCAAATTCCAATACTTACATTATTTCTACATATTTATATTTAAAATATTAAAAAAAACATTTTATATTTAAAAATATAATTTACAAAATTAAATTTATTTAATATATTAAAAATTTCAAAAATATATAATTTTAAAACCAAATTCCAATTCCGATTAAAAAAAAAGTTGAATCCATTTTCATATTAAGATACAGTTAAAAAAAAGACATCAAAGTGTATCACGCACCCCAAAATACTTTTCCCATCCATTGTTTTGACAAACCCCCAAACTTTTCCCATCCGTTGTTTTGACAAACCCCCAAAGAGATGGATGTTTCTATGATTGATGTGTTGTTAACCATAATCCAAAAATTCAGTCCACACGTTTTGCCCGATATAGTAATTGAGCCTATATAGTACTTGAGGCCGAATCTTGATAACTGAGTGTTGAAAGTTTTCAATGGGTTAACAAAAGTATAATAGAACACGAAAAATATCAATACGTATTTCTTATAGTTGTAGAAAAAGAATTATAGACAAGTTCTCAACCTTTCAAATGTGCAAACAAAATTATACATAAACGAAAAAGTTATACACCTTACCTTAAAATTTAAAGAAGATGCATAGTTTCAAATATATAAAGAAAATTATTCACAAACTATATCCATAGTTGCGTGGTTTCATGGTTTCAAATGTACAAAAAAAAATTATTCACAAAGGATATTTATAATTGCACAAAGAAATTATAAACCCTACTTTAAAACAACGGCCAACAAAATTAAACATGAATAATATCCATAGTTGTGGAAACAATTATATACTTTATTTAAAACGAGGCTCGAAAAAGAGACATGGTTTTAAATGTGCAAACAAAATTTTCCCAAAACGATATGCATAGTTGTTGATTTTTTTTATTAACAACACTTGAAAACAAGAATTCTGCAAACAAAATTATCAATAAACCCTATCCATAGTTGGCAGGAAAAAAATTGGTTTCAAATGTGCAAACAAAACTATTCATAAACGATGTCTATAGTTGTGGGAATTCTCTATAATCAAGACTTTAAAACAAAAATAACACAGATCGAAGAAGAAGTAAAACAAAAATCGAAGAAGAAGAGGCATACGTCAACAATGTTAAGATAATTTGAATTGACACAAATAGCCTCCTTACCTCCAACGTGATTTGAAGTAGAATTATGAAAGTGCTAGTTGCGTTGAGCGTGGATCGAACACACGACCTTCATATATTCTGTTTAAAGATATAGAACCGCTCTCCCACGTCAAGAATATTAAGATAATTTGAATGGACAAAAATGGCTTCCTTACCTCCAACGTGATTTGAAGTAGAATTATAAAGTGTTAGTTGCGTTGAGCGTGGATCGAACACACTACCTTCATATATTCAGTCTGACGCAGTCTTACGCTCTCCCAACAAAGATAAAGAGGAGCGTGGATCACGCTCTCCCAACAAAGATAAAGAGGAGCGTGGATCGAACACAGGACCTGACAAATACAGAGAAGTGTTGATCGAACAGAGGACCTTCATATATTCAATCTGACCCTCTCCAAACAAAGATACAGAGGAAAGTGGATGGAACATGCGACCTTCATATATTCAGTACGACCTCTCACTCTCAACAAAGATACAGAGGCAACAACATTATGGATTGAACACACGATGCTCTCCCGACAAAGATACAGATATAGAGGCAACAACATTGTGGATCGAACACACGACCTTCATATATTCCATCCAACTTATTCAATCTGACTTATTGTCAAACAGATTCATGTAACACGTCTTGAAACAGTTGGGAACATCTTCAAACAATTGCGATAGATTGCCATTTTGAAATCCACCTTGAACAATGATGAAATGGCTATCTCATAAACGGCTCGAATTCGGATTCCTAGGATCTGATAGATTGCCATTTTGAAATCCACCTTGAACAATGATGAAATGGCTATCTCATAAACTGCTCGAATTCGGATTCCTAGGATCTGCCTCGAAACTGCTCGAACTCTCTTAACTAAATGCTATGATTGAATTCAAGAAATACTAATTACAACAGCCCAAAAAGGCAAAAAGTTAGCTAAATATAGAATAGGAATATTAATTAGATTCGTTAAAGCTCTATAGACAAAAAGAAAAATAATGTTAAATAAAAAAACAAAGAAACATAATTAACCCTTAATTTTAAAATGCATGGAAAAAAATTAAAAGTTAAATTTAAAAACAAAAAGAAAAGTAACATTAAATAAAATCAAAATAATTAACTTTTAAATTTTAAAATATGCAAAGTAAGAAATTAAAAGTTAAATTTAAAAACAACAATTAATTTCTTTTGACGTAAAAGATTGACAATTTCAAAGTTATAAAGACTGAATGGTTGATGGCAAAGCAAAAAAATTAAAAGTTTAATTTTAAAATAATACTTATTTTATTTTAAAGTAAAAAATTGGTAGTTTCAACATAAAACATAAAATATAGAACCCATTTCTACCTAAAGTTTAGCTTGAAATTGACATATAGTGAACTTGCTATAATAAATAATTTAGAACATACCCTAAATGTGTAGGAACAATAAATTCAATCAAATCTTCTTGACATATAACCCTATAAACTAGTTGTGCATACAACACTTTGTTCTCAATAACATTATGACTTTCTTGAATATAGATAGTGCGCTTCAACACTAGTATTTAAATTTTTCTTTTTGACACCTTTAGATTTTGGTATATGTTTTTAATGGAGATACTTCGTTCGTTGAATATGAGAACCAAATTTATCAAGTTAAAGGGTTTAGTTGGTATCAATTAGTTAAACTTTGAATTGAATATGTAATAGAAAAACAATTTACATGACTCTTAGCATACTTTTGTGTGAGATTTTGTAGGATAAAACAAAGGTGATTACTCCATTATAACTAAAAAGGTATCACAATCTTACAAAATCCAAGAAAATTGAAACAAACATAATTTTTTTTACTTCAAATTATATTCTTGTTTCAATAATTAGAATTCTTAACATGGACCAACTAATCTCCAAAAAATTTTGTTCTCAAGCATTACTATGGAGGTGTGAATCACTTATTTTTTTCTCTAACCTAGAAATGATTACTTATCTTCAATTTATTCCTAGACATGTCCATATTGAAACAATCCTTGAAATTATCATTCTCTTGCATAACCAAATCCTATTTCAAATTATTATAGAAAGTCTACTATTACATGGTATATTAACAAAATATAAATATTGTGCATAATATTTTTATGCATGATATCTTGATTCTTGAAAATATTCTTTTAATATTAATTATCAATAAGATTATAATAATAATTTATATTAGTTAATATAAATATATAATATACCATTTTGTATTTAGGGAATCTAATCTATAATTTAATATTATTATATTATGAATCACCCTTAATAAAGAAAAGGAATATTGAAGAAATACAATATTTCATAGGGACCATCATTAAAAATAGAACACTAAATATAAATAATATTATTTCTAATAGATTAAATATTATATAAATATTATTTGTTGGCCTTTTTATTAGAATCCAACAATAAAATTTCAAGAAATATTGTGATCTTTCATTGACTCAAATTAGCTAGAAAGAATTATGAGAAAAAGGCCATTTTTTCTACTACCTCAGACAAAAAGAAAAGAAAACCTCTATTATCAATTTTTAAGGGATAATTATTTTTTCAGTTTTCAAAATTTTCTAACTTTAGCGATAATTGCTAATTTAATATTCTATCAATACCTACTTTGATATGATAAAATAGAGAAGAAATAAGTTTTATATGTTATTGTCTATATGCCTTTCCATTATCCTCTTTATAAACACCATCATGCATGCACATTACTAATTTTTTTAGTCACTAACTCAGAGAAATGTATTACATGGAATGCTTTTCCATTATAATCATGGATCATCATTGAAGAAAGGATTCTATGATGTACCACTTATGAATAAGAATCTCTCTCTCTGTCTCTCTCTCTCTCTCTCTCTCTCCATATATAGCATAGATCTTGGTTTCATATTTTAGCCAGAGAGGGAGTGTTTAGGTAAACAGAAAGAGCACTAGATTAAACAATTTAATGGCCCAATCAATACATTTTTAAGTGGTCAATCAAGTTTCTTAATACCTAAAAAAATATATTTATCAATATATTTGAATTGAAAATTTAGGCACTCCATTGAGCTTTCAAAATCTTAAAATACACATTGCGAGTACCCCTTATGCAAAATTTTCTACAATAGCTTTTTGTACCCTAGTGAAATTAGGCAAAAACATTGTCCTTAGGTGGTGGATCATATCATGTTGGATTGATGAAGGAATATTCTATCCAATGGCATATGGGTTTTGTATTTTCTAATTCATATCATATTCTTCATCTATTTTCTCTTAAGCATAATGCTTCAATTTTTTTGGAGAAATTTAAAGAGGCCAATTGAAAAAACAATAACACAAACTTTTCAAAACAAAAAATAAAAATTCAAAAAATACCACTATCTTAGTTTACTATTCATGTAATAGTTGAAAAAAAACATATAAGAATACCTGTTTACAAAATCCAATTGAAATATTACTTCATAAACTTCAAAAAACAATAAACAAATAATTTTTTTCATTAACAATAAAGTATTATAAACCCTAAACCCTAAACAATAAAACCTAATAATTTTATAATATTTTAAACCCTAAACACTAAACCTTAACCATTTATAACATTTTAATAAGAATTTTGTAACTTTTTTTAAGTGTTCATTAAAAACCTTTACCAAAGTATTATAAAACCTAAACCCTAAACCCTAAACTCTAAGAATTTTATAACATTTTAATAAAAATCATGTAACTTCTTTAAGTGTTCATTAAAAACCTTTACCAAAGTATTATAAAAACTAAATCCTAAACCCTAAACTCTAAGTATTTTATAACATTTTAATAAGCGTTGTGGTAAAAAATATTAAGTGTATATTAAAATCATTTACTAATTTGTTACAAACCCAAACCCTAAACATTAAACCCTAAGCAATTTACAACATTTTACAAAGTGTTTTGTAACTTATTTTAAGTCTTTATTAAAATAATTTACTAAAGTGTTGTAAATCCTAAACGCTCAACCCTAAACCCTAAATCCTCAACCCCAAGCATTTTCTCACATTTTAACAAGTGTTTTGTAACTTTTCTTTAAGTATTTCTTAAAAACATTTAGTAAAGTGTTATAAAACCTTAACTCTAAGCATTTTATAAAATTTTAAACCCTAAACCCTAAGAATTTTATAACATTTTAAAAAGTTTTTTCTAACATTTTTAAGCCTTTATTTAAAGAATTTACTAAAGCGTTATAAAACCTAAACACTAAAGGCTAAGAAAATTTTAACATTTAAAACACTAAAGCCTAAACCGTGAGCATTTTTAATATTTTAGAAAGTGTTATGTAACTTTTTTTAAGTGTTTATTAGAAGAGTTTACTAAAGTGGTATAAACCCTAAACCCTAGACCCAAAATCCCAATAATTTTATAAAATTTTAACAAGTATTTTGTAGCTTTTATTTAAGTGTTTATCAAAATAATTTACTGAAGTGTTATAAACCTTAAACCCTAATCACTAAACCCAAGACCCTAAACGATAAACCCTAAGGATTTTATAACATTTTAAACCCTAAACCCTTAATAATAAACCCTAATCATTTTATATCATTTTAACAAGTTATTTGTAACCTTTTAGAAGTGTTTATTATAAACATTTGCTAAACTGTTATATACCCTAAACCCAAAACCCAAAACCCTAAGTATTTTATTACATTTTAAATAGTTCTTTGTAAGTTTTTTTAAGTGTTTATTAAAATATTTTACTAAAGTGTTATAAAGTGTAAACCATGAACCCTAGGCATTTTATAACATTTTAAACACTAAACCCTAAGCAATTTATAACATTTTAACAAGCATTTTCTAACTTTGTTTAAAGTGTTTGTTAAAAGCATATACTAAAGAGTTATAAAAGATAATTCCTAAATCATAAACCCTAAACCCTAAGCATATTATAGCATTTTAAACCTGAAAGCTTAAACCCTAAGCATTTTATAAGATTTTCACAATAATTTTGTAACTTTGTTTTACATGTTATAAACCCTAAACTCTAAACCCTAAACCCTAAGCATTTTACAACATATTAAAAAACATTTGGTAACTTTTTTTAAGTTATTATTAAAATAACTTACTAAAATGTTATAAACCCTAAGCACTAAACCCTAAACCCTAAACCCTAAATAATTGTGAGAACAACAATTTAATTATTTTTTATTTATTTTTTGTAAAATTTATATAGAAAAGTAACACAACTCACATTCTTAATTTCCAAAACTATTTAAAATCAATATATTAATTATATAAAATCTTTAAAAAATAAAATTAAGTAAAAATTAAGTGGTCATAGACATAAATTCTTGAAACCCTTAAGTAACTTATAGACACAAAACACAACCAAACTTCGTAAAACCTCCACTAAGTACGATGGAACACCAATAATAATGATATTATAATCTCACATATGTGGACTCAAATGGAACTATAAATATCTTCCAGCTCATTGGACCAAATGAGGTTAAGGTGGTTGAAACACAAGATTACTGTTGGTATGCCTTCAATACCTTGGCTGCTAAGATGTATGTCTAATTTATTGGTGTGTTTCTAATGTATTAGCACACTAAGATGTACTTTGATACCTTCATAGTATTTCATCTATTATAACAAAACAAAAATTATGATTTTCAATATCAAAGTTGAAAGAGTTGTGATAATAAAAAATAAACACACCTCACAACATTTTCCTCTTATGTTAAAAAATAAATAAAAATAATTTTAACTATTTTAAATTTATGGGTGTATTAAAAATTTCAAAAATATATGATATCACTGCCAAATTCCAATGCTTACATTATTTCTACATATTTATATTTAAAAATATTAAAAATACATTTTTATATTTAAAAATATAATTTACAAACTTAAATTTATTTGTATATTAAAAATTTCAAAAATATATAATTTTAGTACCAAATTCCAATTCCGATAAAAAAAAAAAAAGGTTAAATCCATTTTCATATTAAGATACAGTTTAAAAAAAGACATCAAATTGTATCACGCACCCAAAAGAAACTTTTCCCATCCGTTGTTTTGACAAACCCACAAAGAGATGGATGTTTCTATGATTGATGCGTTGTTAACCATGATCCAAAAATTCAGTCCACGCGATTTGCCGGTATAGTAATTGAGCCTATATAGTACTTGAGGCCGAATCTTGATAACGGAGTGCTCAAAGTTTTCAATGGTTTAACAAAAGTATAATAGAACACGAAAAATATCAATAGGTATTTCTTATAGTTGTAGAAAAAGAATTATAGACAAGTTCTCAACATTTCAAATGTGCAAACAAAATTATACATAAACGAAAAAGTTATACACCGTACTTTAAAATTCAAAGAAGATGCATAGTTTCAAATGTATAAAGAGAATTATTTACAAACTACATCCATAGTTGCATGGTTTCATGGCTTCAAATGTAAAAAAAAAAAAATCACAAAGGATATTTATAATTGCACAAAGAAATTATAAACCCTACTTTAAAACAACCGCCAACAAAATTAAACATGAACAATATCCATAGTTGTGGGAAACATTTATAAACCTTATCTGAAATGAGCCTCGAAAAAGAGGCATAGTTTTAAATGTGCCAACAAAATTTTCCCAAAATGATATGCATAGTTGCTGATTTTTTTATTAACAACACTTTAAAACAAGGATTCTCCAAACAAAATTATCAATAAACCCCATCCATAGTTGCAGAAAAAAATTTGGTTTCAAATGTGCAAACAAAACTATCCATAAACGATATCTATAGTTGTGGGGATTTTTGATAATGAAGACTTTAAAACAAAAATAACACAGATCGAAGAAGAAGTAAAACAAAGATCGAAGAAGAAGAGACATACATCAAGATTGTTAAGATAATTTGAATTGACACAAATAGCCTCCTTACCTCCAACGTGATTTGAAGTAAAATATGAAAGTGCTAGTTGCGTTGAGCATGGATAGAACACACGACCTTCATATATTCCGTCTGACGCAGTCTCACGATCTCCCAACAAAGATATAGAACCGCTCTCCCACGTCAAGAATATTAAGATAATTTGAATGGACAAAAATGGCCTCCTTACCTCTAACGTGATTTGAAGTAGAATTATAAAGTGCTAGCTGCATTGAGAGGGGATCAAACACACTACCTTCATATATTCCGTCTTACGCAGTCTCACGCTCTCCTTACAAAGATAAATAGGAGCGTGGATCGAACACAGGACCTGACCAATACAGAGAAGTGTTGATCGAGCAGAGGACTTTCATATATTCAGTCTGGCCCTCTCCAAACAAAGATATAGAGGAAAGTGGATGGAAAACATGACCTTCATATATTCAGTATGCCCTCTCACTCTCAACAAAGATACAGAGGCAACAACATTGTGGATTGAACACACGACGCTCTCCCAACAAAGATACAGATACAGAGGCAACAACATTGTGGATCGAACACACGACCTTCATATATTCCATCCGACTTATTCAATCTGACTTATTGTCAAACAGATTCATGTAACACGTCTTGAAACAATTGGGCACATCTTGAAACAATTGCGATAGATTTCCATTTTGAAATCCACCTTGAACAATGATGAAATGGCTATCTCATAAACGGCTCGAATTCGGATTCCTCGGATCTGCCTGGAAACTGCTGGAACTCTCTTAACTAAATGCTATGGTTGAATTCGAGAAATACTAATTACAACAGCCCAAAAAGGCTAAAAGTTACCCAAAAGCAAAAAGTTACCTAAATATAGAATAGGAATATTAATTAGATTCGTTAAAGCTTTATAGACAAAAAGAAAAATAATGTTAAATAAAAAAAAAAACTAAGCAAAATAATTAACCCTAAATTTTTAAAATGCATGGAAAAAAATAAAAGTTAAATTTAAAAACAAAAAGAAAAGTAACATTAAATGAAATCAAAATAATTAACATTTAAATTTTAAAATATGCGAAGTAAGAAATTAAAATTTAAATTGAAAACCAACAATCAATTTCTTTTGAGGTAAAAGATTGATAATTTCAAAGTTATAAAGACTAAATAGTTGATGGCAAAGCAGAAAAATTAAAATTAAAATTTTAAAATAATACTTATTTGCTTTTAAAGTAAAAAATTGGTAGTTTCAACATAAAACATAAAATATAGAACCCATTTCTACCTAAATTTTAGCTTGAAATTGACATATAGTAACCTTGCTATAATAAATAATTTAGAAGATACCCTAAATGTGCAGGAATAATAAATTCAATCAAATCTACTTGACATATAACCCTATAAACTAGTTGTGCATACAACACTTTGTTCTCAATAACATTATGACTTTCTTGAATATAGATAGTGGGCTTCAATACGAGTATTTAAATTTTTCTTTTTGACACCTTTAGATTTTGGTACATGTTTTCAATGGAGATACTTCCTTCGTTGAATATGAAAACCAAATTTATCAAGTTAAAGGGTTTAGTTGGTACCAATTACTTAAACTTTGAATTGAATATGTAATAGAAAAATAATTTACATGACTCTTAGCATACTTTTGTGTGAGATTTTGTAGGATAAAACAAAGGTGATTACTCCATTATAACTAAAAAGGTATCACAATCTTACAAAATCCAAGAAAATTGAAACAAACATAATTTTTGTTACTTCAAATTATATTCTTGTTTCAATAATTAGAATTCTTAAGATGGACCAACTAATCTCCAAATTTTTTTATTCTCAAGCATTACTATGGAGGTGTGAATCACTTATTTTTTTCTCTAACCTAGAAATGATTACTTATCTTCAATTTATTCCTAGACATGTCCATATTGAAACAATCCTTGAAATTATCATTATCTTGCATAACCAAATCCTATTTCAAATTATTAGAGAAAGTCTATTATTACATGGTATATTAACAAAATATAAATATTGTGCATAATATTTTTATGCATGATATCATGATTCTTGAAAATATTTTTTTAATATTAATTATCAATAAGATTATAATAATAATTTATATTAGTTAAGATAAATATATAATATACCATTTTGTATCTAGGGAATCTAATTTATAATTTAATATTATTGTATTCCGAATCACCCTTAATAAATAAAAGGAATATTGAAGAAATACAATATTTCATAGGGACCATCATTAAAAATAAAACACTAAATATAAATAATATTATTTATAATAGAATAAATATTATATAAATATT
>APFE031453947.1:0-17522 GCA_000404065.3 Pinus taeda
TGTGATAGAAAATACACTAAAGTTCATAAGTGTGCCGAGAAGAAATTATTTTACATAGATTGTGAAGAGGAGGAAGAAAAGGAACAAGAAACATCAAAAGAAGAGGATATACATCAAGAACAAATCCTAGAAAAAGAAGAAATGAGTTCAACCATATATTGTAATGCATTGGCTGGAATTACCACTCGTCAAACTATCAAGATAGAAGGGCATATCAAGAAGAAAAAGGTAATAGTGTTGATTGATTTGGGAAGTACCCATAATTTTATTCATTATAATATAGCCAAGGAATTGAATTTCTTCCTATATCTAGCACCAAAGTGTCAAGTGATGGTTGCAAGTGGAGGAACCATGAATTGCTCAGGAAAGTGCCATAATATCAAGTTATCCATGGGAGAATATGTATTGAATAGCCCAATGCTTTCCATTCCAATGGGTGGTGCTGATGTTGTATTAGAAGTCCAACGGCTACAATCCTTGGGTACAATAGCTTTTAATTTTCATGAAATTCTCTTCAGAAGGAAAGGAAATTGAATTAACAGGTATCACAGGGAAATCGAGAAAGATAATCAGCTCTAATGGAATGACAAAGCTTCTAAAGAAAGAACAACAAGGCATAATTGCACAATTATGTTCACTAGAGGTTCCCACATCGAAATAATCCATTTCTCCAAATCTCCAAAAAGTCTTGGACAATCATTCCAAGGTATTTGAGACTCCCAAAGGCCTCCCACCTATTCATGATCATGATCATGCTATCAATTTGATTCCAAGAAGTGTTCCTCCAAACATCAGGCCTTACAGATATCCCTATGTCCAAAAGAGTGAAATTGAAAGCATGGTTGCAGAAATGCTAGAGGCTAGTATAATTCAACCTAGTCAAAGTTCTTTCTCTGCTCCAGTATTATTGGTTCACAAGAAGGATGGATCATGGCACATGTGTCCAGATTATAGGGAGCTCAACAAGCACACTATTAAAGATAAATTTCCCATTCCTGTCATTGATGAATTATTGGATGAATTGCATGGATCCATGTACTTCACCAAGTTGGATCTTCGTTCAGGATATCATCAAATCATAATGAAGACTGAAGACATTCCAAAAACATCATTTAGAACTCATGAGGGTCATTATGAATTTCTGGTCATGCCTTTTGGCCTTACTAATGCACATTCTACATTTCAAGGTTTGATGAATTCCATTTTCAAACCCTTCCTTAGAAAATTTGTGTTAGTATTTTTTGATGATATACTAATCTACAGCAAGTCTTGGAAGGATCATGTCCAACATGTTGACATGGTGCTAAAACTATTAGAGGAGAAACAATTATATGCAAAAATGTCCAAATGTTTCTTTGGAGTACAGGAGGTGGAATATCTGGGTCATATTGTATCTCATGAAGGTGTTAAGGTAAACCTTAGCAAAATTAAAACCATTAAGGAATGGAAAATCCCCACATCCATAAAGCATCTACGATGTTTTCTCGGGTTGACAGGGTATTATAGCAAGTTTGTTAAGAATTATGGGAGAATAGTAGCACCTCTAACAACATTATCGAAGAAAGATGCATTCTCATGGACTCTAGAAGCAACGAAGGCCTTTGAACATCTTAAAGAGGCAATGTGCCAAGCACCAGTCTTAGCTACACCGGACTTCACAAAAACATTTACTGTGGAATGTGATGCCTCAGGAAATGGAATTGGTGTTGTTTTAATGCAAGAACAAAGCTCCATTGCTTTCGAAAGTCATCCAATCAAAGGAGAGTATTTACACCAAGCTATTTATAATGATGGCAATACTACATGAACTTAAGAAATGGAGACCCTACCTAATGGGAAGACACTTCAAGGTAAAAACAGATCATGATAGTCTTAAATATGTTTTGGAACAAAGATTATCTTCAGAAGAGCAGCAAAAATGGATCACAAAGATTTTGGGCTATGAATTTGAAATCATCTACAAAAAAGGGAAGCAAAATGTTGTGGCAGATGCACTCTAAGAAAGGATGAGGATTTGGAAGCATTTCTTTGCGCCATTTCTATTATCTAACCAGATTGGATAAACGAAGCAAGGGATGAATGGAAGAATGACGAGGAAGTGTGGGAACTCATTCAAAAGATACAAAAAGATCCCAGTACATCTGATACATTTATCTAGAAAAATGATTCATTATGGTACAAGGATCGGTTATACCTATGTAAGAATTCCCAACTCAAACAAAAGATTCTTAGGGAATTGCACACCTCTCCCTTAGGAGGGCACTCAGGAATTCTAAAAACCTACCATAGGGTTAAGAGGGATTTTTTTTTGGGATGGCCTTAAATCGAATATTCAAAAGTTTGTGGCAGAATGTTTGGTTTTCCAACAAAATAAAGTTGAAACAATTAAGACCCCTTGACTATTACAACCCTTATCCATTCCAATCCAATGTTGGGAGGAGGTTTCAATGGATTTTATCACAGGTTTACCCAAGTCCGAAGGAAAGAGTGTTATCATGGTCATAGTTGACAAACTTACCAAGTATGCACACTTTTGTGCATTATCTCATCCATTTAAAGTGAGTACAGTTTCTACTGCAATTATGGAAACAATTCAAAAGCTACATGGAAACCCAAAGATTATTGTAAGCGACAGAGATCCCATTTTCACTAGAAATTTTTGGACAAAATTATTTTCTTTCCTTGGGACTCATTTAGCTCATAGCTCATCTTATCATCCTCAATCTGATGGGCAAACTGAGATAGTAAACAAATGTTTGGAATGATATCTTCGTTGTTTTGTATCTGATAAACAAACACAATGGATCAAATGGTTGCCTTTGGTTGAATGGTGGTAGAACACTTCCTTCCATACTACAATAAAAATAACCCCATTTATGGAACTTTATGGATATCATCCACCATCCATCACATCATATTTAAGAGAAAAATCTAAGGTTCAAGCAGTGGAAGATCACATCAAGCATCAGCAACAAGTTCTCCAACTCTTAAAGGATAACCTTACCTTGGCACAGAATAGAATGAAATAGCAGGCAGATCAACATTGCAGCGAAAGAAGTTTTGATGTAGGTGATTGGGTATTCCTACGGCTACAACCATATAAACAAATTTCCCTCAAGCAAGCTACGAAGGATAATAAATTATCACCAAAGTATTATGGTCCATACAAGGTGTTGCAAAAGATAGGTACTATGGCATACAAATTGGAGCTCCTTGTAGCTTCCCGAGTGCACCTAGTTCTCCATGTTTCATGCTTAAACAAGGTTATAGGTGACAAGATTCTAGTTCAAACAATATTGCCAGAACTTGATGAGGAATGAAAAATCATATTGGAACCTGAAGTAGTCAAAGAAACAAGAACTCGACAGCTACGAAATCGATCAATTTCATAGTGTCTCATCAAGTGGAAGAACTTACCCACTGAAGATTCCACATGGGAGGATTAGAATTTTATACAGAAGCACCCAGAACTACTCAAGCGTTGAGGACAACACTTTTTTGAAGGAGAGGGGCACGTTAGGTCCCCATAATACTAGTGATTCCCTCATTATTATTGTCATTGTATCCCTTATTGTTATTGTTGTGCCCCTATTGTCCCCATATTGTTATTATTGTGCCCCATAGAAGCCAACTATTGTTATTCTTGTGCCTTTATATTATTATGGTTAGGTCATCTTGGTTATATTGTTTCCCCTTAGACTCCTATATATAGAAAGGAGGTTTTGTCATTTGAATCAACCAAGAATTGTTCATTTGTTTAATGTAAAGGATGTTGCCCCCTTGAAGAGGCTGAATTATAAGGCGTTGATCTATCTTTTTATCTTTTTGGTGAGATGGTTTCCTAACTTCTGTTATGAATCAAGGAATTTGAATGAGCATGAGTGGAACTATGTGGATCATGATCTTGAGTTGGCAAAGATCATTCATGAATTAAATATGTGAAGACATTGTCTCTTGGGTAGGAGGTTTGTTCTAATTAGTGATTATAGTGGGATAAGGTACTTGTTTGACAAACCCAATATGAATGTGAGGCAAGCTAGATGGATGGCTACCTTCAGTGAGTTTGAATTTAAGATCAAGTACATAAAAGACAAGGAGAATAGGGTTGTGGATGTTGTCAATAGGAGAGTGCAAGTGAATCACATTTCAGTTGTGAGTTCATACGGGACAATTTGCAGGAGCAGATATTGCATGTAAGGAAGCATGATGAGAAGTACCAATAGCTGAAGCAGAGGTTTAAATATAGTGAATGTGATAGGGATGAGGAGTATAACCTCATGATAATTGGATTGGTCAGAGTCAATAACAAGATTTGTGTACCAGATAGCAGTGAGTTGAAGAAGCTTATCTTGAGGGAGTTTCATGTTGGATGAATTTGAAGAAATAGGTGTTTGAGTTTGTTGTAATATGTTTGGAATGTCATCAGGTGAAATTAGAATGTAAGAATTCAAATGGTTTGTTGCAGCCTATTCTAATTCCAAAATGGAAATGAGAGGTCATTTCCATGGACTTCATTACAGGATTGCCAAGGACATTGAGACAACATATTTCCGTCATGGTTGTGTTTGATAGGTTGATCAAGGTAGCTCACTTCATCGCGGTGAATATACTAATTTAGCTAGTGAGGTAGCTTAGATCTTCATCAAGGAGATAGTGAGACTGCATGGAGTTCCCAATAATATCATATTAGATAGGGATGACAAATTCATTTCCAGGTTTTTGAAGGAGTTTTTTGTAGGCTTGGGGACACAGTTAGCTTTCAGTATAACTTATCATCCATAGACAAATGGACAGGTAGAGAGGGTTAACAGGATTCTTGAGGATATGTTGAAGATATATGTCACGCATCAGCAGAGGAAGTGGGAGGAGTATCTTCCACTGGTAGATTTTGTTTATAATAATGCGTATCATGAGTCCTTGAAGATGAGTCCATTTGAGGCTCTTTATGGGAATAGTTGTAATACTCCTATCAATTCGAGTTATTCATTGGATAAGATGTTGATTGAATTGGATATGTTGCCTGAGATGGAGCATTGGATGCAGATTATTAAGAGGAATTTGAAGGAAATAAAATTCAGGTAGAAGAGTTATGAAGATCCACATAGAGCATTCAAGGAGTTTCAAGTTGGGAAGCATGTGTACTTGTGCATAAATCCCAAGAGGGTATCATTTAGGATTAGGTCATGTGCCAAGTTGGCACCTCGATATTACGGGCCTTTTGAGATCCTTGAGAGGATTGGACCAATGACCTACAGACCTTCAATGCCACTAACAATGAAATTCCATGATATTTTACATGTTTCATTGCTTAAGGGATATGTCTAGGATGTTGATCATGTGATTGATTAGTTTGTATTGCAGGTGGAACTAGAGGGAGGGTTTCATCCAGAGTCACAATGCATATTGCAATGAAAGATGCTCATGCTCCAGAACTGAGCAATAGAGAAAGTTAAAGTGAAGTGGAAACACTTTGGGCCTAATGAAGCTACATGGGAAACGACTGATCAGATGTGATATTTATATCCTTCCTTATTTTCTAGTTGATTATATGTGCTTGATGTGTGTGTGTGTGTTGTAAATACTTCAGTGAGCTATGCTATAAATCTCTATAAGCAGTATGTTTTGTTGGTCATAAAATTTCATAAAACATTGAGGACGATGTTCCCCCAAGTGTGAGGGGTTTGTAACAGCCCCCAGTTGATTTTCCATGTAAATAAAATAAGACTAAGGTCATGGGACATGTATTCTGAGCTGAATGGTGGGAAAAACATCACATTGGGATCGCTTGTGGTTTATTAATGGCTATGGAAATTGGCAAAGGCAAAGAGGCAATAAATGGCATTTAATAATGATAAATAAAGGGAAATAAGAGAAAAGGAAGGTGAAGAGACACAAATATTCATGCAAGGGAAATTAGAAAGAAAATGAAGTAAAATAAAGAAAAATGAGACATCAATGATAAAAAGGCATTAAAGAAATATTTAATATGTTTTTGGCATTCTTGGCTCAGTACTTGTTCATTTTAACTCTCCTACACTCTTGCACACTTAGAGAGCATTCACTTGGATTTGGAGAGAAGTAAGCAAAGGATAACCATGGAATTGATAGGCATCGGAAAAGAAGGTTGTATCAACAGCTACAGTAAGACTCCATTGCAGGTAACATGTTGCATGTGTGGATTTCTTGTTGAGATTTGGATGCATGATACATGCATGTGGTCATGTGGTATATGCTGTCATTGGCATGGATATTTGCCTATATTGATAGTGATTTCATCCTTGTCTTGTCATTTCCTAGATAGTCATGATATTGCAGGTTCCCTGTTTGTATTTTTTATTGGTTCACGGGTTCCTTGGAGGCTGTGGGTTAGGATAGAATCTCTAGAGCCCTAGAATACGTTAGGTTCCTTAGAGGCCATGGGTTGAGATTGGAGATCTCTAGAGCCCTATAATATTTGGGTTTTCTGGAGGTTGTGGGTTGAGATAGAATCCCTTGAGCCTTGGAAAGCTTGGGAAGAGATCAATTTGGTTTGGTATTAGTGATTTATGGACCCGTTAGGTAAAATCATTATGGTTGAGGGTTGAGGTGGTATGGCCTCTAGAATACCTGGTTGGTTCTATTTTGGTTTAACTCGTATGATCCCACATTCATGCTTGGAATATGGCACTGGGGTGATTGGTTGAAAGAGAGATTTGGTTTAGCCTAATCTATGGTCGGGTGGTATGTGCAAGTCCCTGACTTGGTTGGATTTTTCATATGTTAATATGAGTTACTTCTTATTGTGATCAATGAGCACATGTGTTGGTTATTATGTTAACCTTATGGTTGATTTGTTAAGGATTCTATTATGGTTATATGTTAGTTATATGCATGGTTATATGATGTGCTCTTGCTATGGGTCTTGTTCATGATTCATAAGTTATTGAATGATTGATGAATGTATGGGATAAAAAGTATTGTTGTAGCTAGCTTAAGAGGGAATAGAGCCTTTTTTATGATTCTTTGATGAAGTTAAGAAGATCATGATCAGATATGCCTTCATGACCTATAGCTATTATGTTTATCATATGTTTGACTAAATGTTTATCATGTATTTGGCATATTATCATGTTTATCATGTAGCCCTATAACTGATTGTTTAGACTTCTCATAATCTTAGATTGCATTCTAGAAAGTTCTAGCGAGTTCTAGGCAATGGCATGTAGGCTATCCCTGGAAAAGTAGCACAGATCTTGCCACCACATGCACAAAACTAGAGAAATTATGTTATAACCGCATGTAGGAAGGCTTATGGGTTTGGTTGAAGCCTTTCAACCGCATGCATAGTGTGTTAAAGGTGCGGTTTGGAGGTAAAACTTGTAAAAATAAGTTCCAACTCGGGATCTAATAATTAGAGGTTGTTGGTTAAGTTTTTGGCGATGTGGTGTTTCTGAGCGGTATCAGTAAGTTTAGAGTTGCGGGCCCCACTTCCACAACTAGAACTTGGAGGTCGGGTCATGTAGTATAACACTCAGCTCGTGCTTACCCTGGATAGCTTGTAAAAGAAAGTAAATGTGGGAGGAGGTGTTACAGGGTGTATCCTTTTGGTTTGTGCTATTAAATTGAATGTAATAGTAGGTTGGTTCCTACAATAATATTTAGGCATGTGTTTTGTTGTCTTCTTTCTTATGGGTATCCACGTAAATTTTTGTGTATCCTAATCTATGTGTGTACTATTTGATTCATGGCTTTAGTTTGTGGTTTATTAGATAATAAATTAAAGATCTTAGATGCTATTAAAATTTGAATAATACTTATTCACACCCCCCCCCACACCCACACGCCCCCCCTCTCAATATAACTTTTCCATCCTTCTGTGGTCTAATTGGTAGCATCCTTTTTTCTTTATTTCATCATCATGGGAGTAATATGTTCCGCTCTTCTAGGATGTTGGTTTGGTCTATGCCCTTCTATAAATTCTAGAATCACAAGCAAGGATGTTAGTTGAGGTAACCCATCCCAATATTTTGGGATTCCAATAAATGGAGGTTTCCCTTATTTTAGTCAAGGTAATGAAATTTTTAATATAAGCACTAGCTTTTCTCAAAGTAATCCATGGAATCCTAGTGCCAGTCAAAATCTAAGCTTTTCCTTTTCAATTTTTAGCTAACTAAGATTTTTGGGTTGGAATGTATCCTTCCTTAAAGGGAACTTTTAAATTCTCATCCTCCATCACTTATATCAACACCATTTCCACTAGATCTACCTTGCCGATAAATTTGATAATGGTTACTTGAATACATTCTTTTCAAACATCCCATTTCAAGGATCCCGCTTTTCCTTTTCAATTTTTAGCTAACTAAGAATTTTTGGGTTATAATGTATCCTTCCTTAATGGGAACTTTTAAATTCTCATCCTCCATCACTTATATCAACACCATTTCCACTAGATCTACCTTGACGATAAATTTGATAATGGTTACTTGAATACATTCTTTTCAAACATCCCATTTCAAGGATCCTTGGGTGTTTCACTGAAGCAATAGGAACACAAGCCATCTTGGGAGAATCAATGGAGTCATACAACTTCGTTGGAACATCTTTTTTTTTTCTTTAAAAAGTCACAAGATTCTCTTTTATGCATTCACAAACGTCAACGTTGATGTCACAAGTTATACAATAAAGTATAGTGGGTAATTAAGAGTCACATCTAGCAATTGAAACACAAGAATGTGTGATTTCATGGATCCAACCTTGTGAGGGATGGGAAAATGGTTCTTTATCCTTGCTACATATTACATAACTAAAACTAAAGACATTTAAAGTGCTCGATTTATAAAGTTCAACAAATATTCTGTAAAGGTTATATTCAATATGTGCCATGTTGTTTTGAGCATTGTTGAAACATACTAAGAGTTTTATTTCAAACCATGGGAGATGTTGGAATGGTGCATTATGTTATAATGAAGCATTATATTAAAACATAATAAAACATAATTTGGACTCAATTAAAACAATAATATAAAATAAAAATAGTAATAATAAATAAATTGATTCAATTCAATTGCTACATGTATTTTTCTTTTATTATATATTTACAAAAAAATTCTAGAACAAAAAATTCATGATATGTTATCCATCAAAGAAAATTACAGTAATAATGATTAATAATATGTAAACTATGAACTTAGTCTCATTTTTAAATTAATAAATAAACATATAATTACAAATATAATATTCTATAATTATATATTAATATGTGAAATATACATAAAATTAAATAGTAGTTACAAATTAAATCCTATTTAACTTATAAATTAAAATAATAATAAATAATATTGTAATCATCATTTCCCTAAAATTCCATCCATGTAATCCATAACAAATAGAAATCTATATTACAATAATCTCTCTACCTACACTATTATATTAAAAGAAAATTATAAAATATTTCACATGTTTATAAAATATTGAAAAATGTGAAGCACATACATATATTATATATGTAACTATATAATTATTAATATCTTAACAAAATTAAAATGAAAATACCTAAATTCAGTTATAGAAAGATAACCTGATAATTCAGATAATGAATGTTAAAATACTTTCACAAGTTCCTACTTCATGTATGATGGTTCATGGAATGAATATTAAAATATTTTTACAGGGTCATTGAAGTTTAGCTTTAACATTTTTTTTACAACATCAAGTGTTTGTTGAAATATAGATAGATTGGTCTATCAAGGATATAGCTTGAGTGGTTTGAATTAAGATATACTTAGAAGTTTTCTTATATTGATACAAAAGGTTGCACTGATAACAATGTGATGCAATTTTTTATGATATAGATCATACTCTATTTTAATTTTAATTAATTAATTAATAATATATAAAGAATATTTGAGTAAAAATAAAAAGAAAATAATGAAGCAAACAATTAATCAAAAAGAAAATAAACTGATTACTTAAAAAATAATTTCCAATAATATATATAATTTGTTTAAATTATATGTTATGTTTTTGAAAAGGAAAGTAGTAAATTAGGTTAAAAAAAACATGTGTATATATTAGTTTTTTAAATGATTTTTATTAATAAGGAGCATTTTTACTAATAAAATAAAAATTTGTAAAATAATATTAATTATTATTTTAAGCAAGGCTTATTTTATACTTTTAAGACTTGAACCCACTCACTTGGAGACATACTAATCGAGTTAAGTTTTTTCGATTAAATGTAAAATATACTATTGAAAATAAATATTCTTATTAATTTATAGATTATTAATATTATCTAAAAACATTTAAAGTGAGTTATATATATCATATCATTTTGAGTAATTCCATTTATATTTGGATTTAATCATCTTAAAAAAAGGAAAAAAGAAGAAGAAGAAATGAGTTATTAAGTTGATTGGCAAAGATAGTTCTTTTGTTATGGCTCTCAGAGTCTTTCTTTGAAATTCATTTCTATCATGTTGAAGTAACTATTTTGGGAAGTAAGAGAGTGTCGCTAAGGTTTGGTTTGTCATTTCTTGTATATTTTTTTTTTCAAAATTGGAGTTAAATATATTATTTCTATTCATTTAGCGGAGAGGCCAGGCTCATTCTACAACCCAGTATTATGTGTAACGTTGTATGTGCTTCATCAAAGTTTTGCTCATGTTAACCCAAATAAAAATTTTAAAAAATCTATTAAAAAACAAATAAACAAAAAAAAAAAAAAAAAACTATTCAAAACATTTAAATAATGTCAGCGCATAAAAACATTTGCACCCGAATAAATTGGATCCCTCTCCTCTCAGATTAGATCCATATTTAAGATGGATCTATGTTGGTAGTCTATCACTTATATGTTTTGGAGGATTTTACAATGTATTATTTGGTTTAGCTTTTTGGTATTTTTACGGTATAATTTTTAGGGTAAAATTGGGTAACATTTGTTGGAATCACAAATTTGACTTGTGAACTCTTCACAATTCTAGTGCCTCAACAGTGTTTCAAAATATTAAATTCAGGTATGTAATCAAAAACAGATTTTAAGCAACAAGATCAAATGGCCCAAAAAAATTTAGCCAAATTGCAACAAAAATTAATATTTAGACATATTAGAAACCAATATATATAAATATAATATATATAATATATATATAATATAATATATATAATATAAAATTGGTTAATATACAAAGAAAATGGATTTTATTTCTTGTACCATAACTGATAGACAACTCAAATATTCACCATCATTTTTTTGGGACGGTTTTTTCAGTTGCAGGTAACAAATAGCCAACCTGCCTATAAACCATAAACTTACGAAGCTGTATATACTAATTGTTAGATAACTGACCTGCCAAAATCCAACTGCTGATATATACAACCCCGTACATGCATTTATGGCTTATTAGCCCACTGATTATTTTCAACGGCCTATAAAATTGTCCCGCTTCTGCGTAGATACTTGCTTATACATGAACGTTGTTGGTACTAGATATCCCTGCGGTATAATTCCTATTTTAAATACCAGTTTCAGTATTCATTTCTCTCCTACCTATACTAGGTTTGTTGCAAAAATATCCCTGCGATATAAGTGTAGTAATATAACTGAGAATCTGCTTGAATTACGAAGCAGAACTAACCAGCTCATCAGGATCCTTTCTTGCTCTGCACCACAATAGTTCTTGTCATGATTTTAGCTAGAATTATTTCTAAAACACTATATACAAGAATATTGAAGGAAGATAGGGTTACTGGACAACAGAAACAACACAGTTATATAAATTCTAATGTTCCCAATGATATCTAATTTAACAATTTTTGTTTTCAATTTTGTTTCAGTTTACAGCACTTGTTTCTGTCGTATTGGAAAAAGGTTATACTTTGAAAAGTGTTATATTATTTCAATTCGAGAAACGTTCTAATGTCAAGAGTGAAAAAATGACTCGGAAATATGATTTAAATAATGTCGGAAAAAGAATTTAAAAATGAATCGCCTGGCCTCCGCCTTCCGTCAGCTACAACTTCACTGCAAAGTACTCCATAGACTCATCAAACGGCGGAGATTCATTTAAATTCGGACCTTTTTCCGCCCAAAATCTCGGACCTTTTTCCGTCCAAATCTCCTGCCCGTCATTGCTGCATTCCGCTTCCGAACAGGAGGATCAAAATGCTGCTTCAAGGCGGCTGTAATTCTTCTGCGGCGAATTTGGCGGCAGAGGCTTGAATTTGAGGCGGCGATAAAGAAGATGCGCAGGGGATTTCCGGCGGAGACGGGAAAATTCAGCTTTGCTTCTGATCCTCTCAGGCAATACGCCGCCAAATCGTAGGCGCGGGCAGCCTTTTCCGGGGTGTCGTAGGAACCGAGCCAAATTCTGCCCGTGCAATTAAGCATTCGTATTTCCGACACCCATCTCCCCCATTTTCTCATTCGAATTCCCTTAAACTGCCGCGACTGCAGTGAGCGATTTTGGCGTCTGTTGTGGGCACTCTGGTTTGGTGAGGGTTTAGCCATGTCGGTTTGTTGCCGAAATCAGGAATTGCTTGAGAAGCTCGAAGTCTTTAAACGGGGGAGTGTGAGCGTTTGAACTCAGGTCGCATAAAGGTGCTTCTACAGTATTGCAAGTAAATATCTGTGATAACGGATGACAGAAGTGTTAGATGCAAGGGAGCATATATATAGAGACGCAAAACGCGTTGAGTTCGTAAGGATATGTGTGTAGTAGTACACGTGGCCGCTTTCAAACAGCGTTGTGTTTCGAAAGATTTATGCGTAGGATAAGATACCAAGATATGCTAAAGTGAAAATAATTTGATTGGTGAATCTGATTTGGCGACGTGGCTCCTCAGGGAATAAGCGGAACACTTTAATTTGATTTGTGAATCTGATTTGGTGACGTGGCCTATGCGGAACACTTTTTTCCCATAACCGACTCTTTTGAGTCGGCTAAAGAGAACAACACAAAATTGATACCCAAAACTCAGGGTAAAAAGAAAAAACACGTGAGAACCTACTAACACATGCCATACTTTTCTAAATTCTCCATTTTTTCAATTTGAATCATTTCTCCATTTATTCTCCTTTTACTTATGGTGTCTCTTCATCTAAAATCCACTTGATTGTTTCTTTAGCTATCTGTCCTCAATGAAACTCCTTAATTGATATGGTTTGCCACATGATGCCATCTATGGGTGGGAAGGATGGAAAATTATAAAAAACTTTGTTGGTGTTTTCCTTTTTTCCTTTTGTTTAGTGATTGTGATATCTCCTCTTTCTAGTGACTATAAAGCTTGGAGTGAGCATCCTTGTCAACATGTGAGTACTTTCTAGAGCATAAGTTTCGACTAAAGCCTACACACTTCCTTTTCTTAGTGACTACACCATCACCTTTTTTCTATAACTGAAGGGTTCAAATGCCATCAATGTTGTCAAGCATTATCTTTTCTTTAAAGGCAAGCATGATCTATCAAGCAAAGTGGCTATTTTATGTATCAACAAACCTTTTGATTGGGTTTTTGTTATTTGCACTCTTCATGAAAAATTCAAGAAAAAAATTAACCTATGTTTTTCTTGTCTAGCACTCCTACTTCTTCATAACCTTTTTTTCCCTCTTTGATAATTTTCAATTAGCCTTTGGAGCAGCTCTTTCTTGAAAAGAAAATTCAATACCTAAAGCCCAACATGTTATTTTAATGAGGCCTTATTGACTACACTTTCAAAGGGCCAACTAGTTCAAGGAAAAACTCGCCTTAGAAAATTGGGTATTCTTTTAAAGTAGCATTATTTAAAAACACTTCTCTAAATCAAGCTTTTAATCATTCCCTCACTATGAAATGAAAGTTAGATAAATGTCACTGCTTGATTCCTTCCGATAACCCTATCCTTCCCCAAAATACTTATCCAAATTACTCAAAGTCTAGCCTTTAAATCTAGCTAAGACAACCACAATGAAGGACATCAAGAAATCAAATATTACGTGAATAAGTATTTGAAAAAAATGCTAAGCCTCAATCAATGGAATCTTGTTGATATAGCCCTTGTGAAGGAGACAAAACGATGAAGCATTAGGGTGAATGAGTACGTGAAAAAAAACATTAAGCCTTCATCCATTGAATCTTGTTGATATATCCCTAGTGAAGGATGTAAAGGAGAGAAGCATTGGGAGTAGCCCCTAATTAAGGATGTAAAGGAGCAAAGCATTGGGAGCTTTGAAGCATGGTCTATCTATAGTAAGAACAAAAGTGCCCTCGGTGAAACAAAGCTCAAAGAAACCATTAATGTAGATTATAGGTCTTGTTTCAATTAGGGATTCGAACTACCAAAAGGAGTTGTTACTAATGATGTGGTAGAGGGAGTAGCAAAGAACTAAAGTAGTGAAGAAATTTTCTAGCATAATGGGCCCTTAGCAAGGAGAGTCTCTAAGAGTAGAAAAGGACAACAAATGAAACACTGACTTTTGCATAGCAGTAGATGGAAACTCAAGAGAAAAGAGAAGGGTTATCAACT
Source organism: Pinus taeda (assembly GCA_000404065.3). Taxonomy (NCBI): domain Eukaryota; kingdom Viridiplantae; phylum Streptophyta; class Pinopsida; order Pinales; family Pinaceae; genus Pinus; species Pinus taeda. Next base: position 14,483 of record APFE031453947.1, read on the forward strand.
ATGGACTGTCCATGTTCTATTCGAGTAAACATTTAATGTTTTGGGAAGTAATAATAGATTTAGATATAGCATAACTTTAGTTGTAAAAAATTATTAATCAATGTGTGGCACAAACTATGCTTTAATCTAAGATATGTGGAGTTGTGCCTCGAGAAGAGCCCAAATAAGACATCAAAAACTTTGATTTGTTAAACAAAAGTGTCGTAATTATTTGATAAGTATAGAAAAAGTGTTTCAAGTAATATGGGACTAAAACTTTGGATTAAAGATTTTGATTTACATTGTGTGAACATATTTGAAAAATGAAAACTTTTTCCAATAGCCATTGATGGCTTTACATAGGGACTAATAATAGCATAGGAAGTATGTCATTTTTGTGCAACGTTTAATTTTAGATCATGTAATATTCATTCTAGGTAAGAACAAAATGGTTAATTAGTGATAGGTATGAAATTTAAACATAGTGAATATTAAATCTAAATAGTGTGGTTGTGTACACATAATTCAATAATTCAATAATAAAAACTAAAAAAAATAATGTATTGATGTGATATGTTTTCCAAGTTATAATTAGTCGTCATGAACAAGTCACATATATTTTTAAAATTGAAATGAGTTTTGTAGCCTAGTGCTAAAAAGTGGGAAGTATAATAGATTGATGTTTAAACCCCAAACAATTTATTGTTTAACGAGCAATTTTTTCCACTCATATAAAACATGCTAGTGGAATATTCTCAACAATGGTTTCATGATATTTTATCAACAATTTTCACTATTGTGTCTTGGACTTTTTGTTTAACGACCGATTTTTTCCACTCATATAAGATATGTTAGTGGAATATTCTCAACAATAGTTTCATGATATTCTATAACAATTTTCATTATTGTGTCTTGGACTTTTTTTCACCCTTGACTTGTTCTAAGCACAAGTCATTTGTTATGCCAAAATGAATACATGAGGAAAATATAATATATATTCAATAGCCTCCAAAACGAATGTAGTCAAATGTAGTCCTTGAATATATTGACATCTTTAAAGAAATATGGTTGACAATTGGAGGTAGAATCACTTTTGTTAAGGTTGTTCTCCAAAATCTATGTTATGAAACCAGCTCAAGAAAAGATAGAAAAGATAGATCAACGCCTTAGAATTCAGCCTCTTCGAGGGGGAAACCTCCTTTACATTACATAAATGAACAATTCTTGGATGATTCAAATGATAAACCCTCCTTTCTATATATAGGAGTCTAAGGAGTCACAATATAACCCAGCCGACCTAACAATAATAATATAAAGCCACAAAAATAACAATAGAGGGATTCTATGGGGCACAGTAATAACAATATGGGGACAATGGGGCACAACAATATTAATAAGGATACAACTACAATAGTAATGGGGTAATCACTAGTATTATAGGGACCTAACATGCCCCTCTCCTTAAAAAAAGTGTTGTCCTCAATGCTTGAGTAGTTCTGGATGCTTCTGTATAAAATTTTTCAATCCTCCCACGTTGGAAATCTTTAGCAATAAGTTCATTTCACTTGAAATTAAGATACTCTGAAATTGAATTGATTTCGTAGCTATCGAAATTCTTGTTTCTATGACTGCTTCCGGTTCCAATATAATTTTTCCTTCCTCGTCAAGTTCTGGCAATATTGTTTGAACTGGAGCCTGTCGCCTATAACCTTCTTTAAACATGAAACATGGAAAACTGGGTGCAATCGAGAAGCTGCAGGAAGCTCCAATTTGTATGCCATAGTACCAATCTTTGCAACACCTTGTACGGACCATAATACTTTGGTGATAATTTATTATCCTTCTTAGCTTGTTTGAGGTACATTTGCTTATATGGTTGTAGCCATAGAAAATACCCAATCACCTTACCACAAAACTTCTTTCGTTGCGATGTTGATCTGCTATGTTTCATTCTATTCTATGCCAACCGAGGTTTATCCCTTTAAGAGTTGGAGGACTTGTTGTTGATGTTCAATGTGATGTTCATTTTCCTCTGAAATATGAATGTGAATGGATGGTGGTTCATACCCATAAAGTGCCAAAATAAATGGGATCATTTTTGTTGTTGTATGGAAGGAAGTGTTATACGCAAACATTTAGCCAGAGGGCAACCAATTTGACCCATTGTGTCCTGTTTATCAAAATACAAAGCACGAAGAATATCCTCCAAACAATTTGTTTTATATCTTTCAGTTTTGCCCATCAGAATTGAGGATGATAAGAGAGCTTATGAGCTAACTGAGTACCAAGACAAGAAAATAATTCTGTCCAAAATTTTCCAGTGAAAATGGGATCTCTATCACTTACAATAATCTTTGGATTTACATGTAGCTTTTGAATTGTTTCCATAAATGCCGTGGAAATTGTACTGGCTTTAAATGATGTGATAATGCACAAAAGTGTGCATACTTGGTAAGTCTGTCAACTACCACCATGATGACACTCTTTCCCTCAGACTTGGGTAAACCTGTGATTAAATCCATTGAAACCTCCTCCCAACGTTGGCTTGGAATGGATAAAGGTTGTAATAGACCCGGTGTCTTAATTGTTTCAACATTATTTTGTTGGCAAACCAAACATTCTGCCACAAACTTTTGAATATCTGATTTAAGGCCATCCCAAAAAAATTCCTTCTTAACCCTGTGGTAAGTTTTTTAAAAATCCTGAGTGCCCTCCTAAGGGAGAAGTGTGCAATTCCATAAGAATCTTTTGTTTTAGCTGGGAATTCTTACAGAGGTATAAGCGATCTTTGTACCATAACGAGTCATTTTTCCAGCTAAATGTATCAGACGTACTGGAATCTTGTTGTAAATTTCGAATAAGTTTCCACACTTCTTCATCATTCTTCCATTCCTCCCTTGCTTCGTTTATCCAATCTGGTTAATAGAAATGGTGCACAACAATGCTTCCACATCCTCATCCTTTCTTGAGAGCGCATCTGCCACCACATTTTGCTTCCCCTTTTTGTAGATGATTTCAAAGTCATAACCCAACATCTTTGTGACCCACTTTTGTTTCTCTT
>APFE031453953.1:0-14033 GCA_000404065.3 Pinus taeda
TCCATGTGAAAATGACGATGAATATCACAAGCATACTTGGACTAGGAAAGGAAAATACCCTCCTTGGATTGCAAGACTTGAAGACCGAGAAAATAGTGTAAGTGTCCTAAGTCTGTCATTTCAAATTTCTTTTTAAGGCTGGACTTCACATGGTTTATAAGGTTGGATCACTACCAGTAAGAATAAGATGATCAACATAAAGAACAAGGATGATAAGAGAGTTGCCCACTTTCTTGGTGTGTAGACAGTTGTGTCAGAATGACACCTAGAAAAGCCAGTTTCTAAAAGAAAGCTATCCATTTGGGCATACCAAGCCCGAGGGGCTTGCTTGAGACCATAAAGGGATTTCTTAAGCCGACATACAAGGTTGGAGTCTTTTTGTATAAAGCTAGTAGGTTAATCCATATAGATTTCTTCATGCAAGTCCCCATCCAAGAAGATAGATTTAACATCAATCTGATGGACTTCCCATTTGAAAGAGGTAGCAAGGGAAAGAACAAGGTGGATAAAGTTCATTGTGGCACCAGGGGAGAAGGTTTCAGTATAGTCAATGCCTTAACTTGTTAAAGACCCTTAGCAACAAGATGAGCTTTATGTTTATCAAATTTTCCATTTGGTCCATACTTGGTTCTATAAACCCATTTGCATCTAACAAGTTTGTGTCCCTTTGGTAGAGGAACAATATCCCATGTATCATTTTCCAATAATGAACGATATTCTGCATTCATAGTTGCATCCCAATCTAGATGGACTGAAGATTCTGCAAAGGTGTCAGGATGATAATCCGTTGGAACTTAAGCCAATAAAGAAGAGGCTCTATCGAACTAAGAACGTGTACGTCGCTGATCTGTAGGATCATAGACAAGAGCACCTGTTGCATCCCAAGTAGCACAAACCCATTTTGGAAGCGAAGGAGCTGAAGGAGGATCCTGAGAAGGTGGGGGAGAATTGTCATCCTCGTTATCATCATCTGAAGAGGAAATATTTTCAGAAGTAGAAGGGATAGAGAGAGGTGGCACATCTGTCGAACTAGGCTCGTAGGCCGATATATTTTCAGCAAACTTCACATATCTTCTAACGATAACATTTTTGGACTTAAATGGAATAAGTCTATATCCTTTGACATCTTCAGAATATCGAACAAAAATACATTTTTCACTCTTAGGTTCTAAAGCTTTATGTTTCTCATCTAGAATATGGGCTCATGCTTCACTTCCAAAAACATGAAAGTGACTTACATTTGCTTTAATTGAACTCCATGTTTCTTCTGTAGTGATATTCTTTAAAACCTTAGTAGGAGTGTGATTTACTATGTAATTTGCAGAGTTAATTGCTTCTGCCCAAAAATTAAGACTGATTTCTTTAGGTTGAAGCATACAATTAGCCATTTCCTTTAAGGTGTGATTCTTCCTTTCAGCTACACCATTTTGTTGTGGAGTATATGGAGAAATATGTTGCATTTGAATTCCATTCTCAGTGCAAAAGTTGATGAATTTGTTGGTAACATATTCTCCATCATTATCAGATCTTAGCTTAAGAATTTGATGTCCAAATTGTTTTTCAACAAAGGCCTTAAAGGCCAAGAACATGTTAAATACTTCACTCTTGAGTTTTAAGAAGTATACCCAGGTGCGTCTGGAGAAATCATCAATGAAAGTTAAGAAATACTTGTAGAGAGAATGAAGCAACAGGAAGTGGACCACATAAATCACTGTGCACAAGCTGTAAAGGGGCTAAGGTGTGCCAAGAGGCACGTTTTTCAAAACTGTCCCGATGATGTTTTCCGAGTACACATCCGGAACAAACACCATCTCTGCAAGATACCATAGGAAGACCTGTCACCATATTTTCTTTACATAGATGCTGAAGGGAGCGATAGTTTAAGTGACCAAATCGCTCATGCCAAAGTTTGCTCACTTCATCATTATGAGCAACAAATACTGAGGGAAGATTTGATGACCCAAAGTTGTGAAACTTATACAACCTTGTGGAATCATCAGCAATACCAGTAGCTAGAACCTGTTTAGGATCTCTTAGATCCTTGATTACAACATCATGAGGTGAAAATTCAACAATTTTACCTTCACCTGAATGAGTTATCTGATATACAGATAGAAGGTTGCTGGATAAGGTTGGAACACATAATACATCATTAAACTGACCAGTGTCTAGATGAACAATTCCAGTCCCTAGAACATTAAGAGATCTATCATCACCAACATATATATTTTTGGTGTTACAATCATGTAAAGAAGAAAACATGGCTTTATTTTTGGCCATGTGATAAGAGGCTCCAGAATCAATGAGCCACTCATGAGAATGAGAAGAAGAAGATACATTTAAAGCATAACCAGACTGAGATGATTGACAACGACATGCAGAAAGTGCCATTCCTGAAGATAAAGTTGAAGTTGAAGTAGAAGAATGCTCCACATGGATGTTATGTTTCTTCATTGCGGCTTCCAAGGCTTCCATCTTCTTAAAGCATTTAGATTCTAAGTGCCCATCTCGATTACAAAAGTTACAATGGCGATCAATCTTCTTCCATTTGTTTTTATTGGTCTTATCATTTTGCTGAAATGATCTTTCATTTTGAGACTGAGTTTGCTTAGGACCCTTGTTTGGTTTAGGACCATTCTTTTTAGGAAATGACTTCTTAGGATTCTTTAAATTTGGTTGCTGCTGGGCGCTAACGCTTTCTTGGAAGAGTTTCCAAGATGAAGAAGACCAAGATGTAAGAGTTTTTCCTGTTCTCTTATTAAAGAATCACAAAAAGAGTCAAAGGAAGGGGCCTTGTAGTCTGTTCCTTGAGAAATGAAAGCTTCCCTTGTAGAATGGAAGGTGGAAACAAATACAGAGTAGGCTGGACCCCACTTAGTAAGGATGGAATAGATAAGGCTACCATCTTCTTTCTTAACTTTAACACCTTCCAAGAGAAATCTAAGAGTCTTGAACTTGGACAAAAAATCTTCAATGGAAGAAAAATTATTGGGGTCCAACATAAGCAACTCATTTTCAAGTTGATGGGCTCTAATTTCATTTCTAATTCCAAAAACTTTAGTGAGTTGTTTCATTGCTTCATTAGGGGTATCAAGTTCTGCGATATGGAATCTAAGGTCTGGAGAAATAGACATCCCTATCAACTCACGTGCTTGATCTTTCCTATTGTCTCATTTGGTTGCATTATCTTCATCTTTAGGTTTGGTTTCTTGGCCTGAGACTATTCTGTAAAGACCTTTACTTCTAAGTAAATCCACAATGTAGCACCACCATTGGAAGTAGTTGGTGCTATCAAGAATAACTTGCCATGGACTTTCCATTTTAATAGAAACTGAAGCTATTGATGCTGAAAATAAGTGTTCCAATGGAAAGATCTCGAAAAAATAGGCTGATTAAAAAAAAAATGGCTCTAAAAATGGCTTCCGGATGAAGAAGTTATTGCTTTTTGAATAAAAGTTGTTGAAGATGTCGACGAAGTGCGTGAATGTGCGGAAATGAATAATAATGTTATATTTAAAAAAAAACACCTTTTTCCAAAACTTAATTTAATTAGCTCACTTAAAAAGAAAAATTATGTGACTCATTTTTATAAATAAGTGAAAATCACTTTTACAATGGTACTTTATGAGCTATCCACTAAATTGTAACTTAAATAAAAGATAAAGAGACTTTAGAATTATAAGTGACTCACTTTTTCTAATGGGTGAGAACATTTTTACACAAAGTAACTTTAAAACATGAGTTACATGTGTTTTTTGAAAAAGTAATTCAACAAAATGAAAGACTTGAACTCAAGACCTCTATTCTCATAAAGTAACTTTAGAGCAAGTGAGCTAGTTTAAAAGATTAGTAATTTTTGGCAAAGAGGAAGGGGTTTTTTTCTTACTCACTGAATCTTTGGGGTGCATGCTTACTTTAGAAAGCTCCTTTTCTGCCTACAAAACAGAAAACACAAAACCCAATGTGGACATACAAAAAAACTAACTTTACGACTTTAAGTTAGCTTTAGATGGAAACTAAATATTTTCTTCAATGTTTCTAGTTTTCTGAGATCACACTAAGGCACGACAAAAAAGAGAATACGCATGAGAAAAATCATTCCTTTCTGTTTCTAATTTTCCTAGATCGCGCAGAGTCACGTGGCTACCATAAATCTTTTCGTGTCAAACGAAAGGGGTTCCTCATTGGAACAGATGCTCCTAACACAATAGAGTAGTCCTCTTGACCTGAGAGCAATAAAAAACAATAGATCTAGGAAATGACAGTAGGATGCAGTTCTACCAGCTTCAGATTTGGATCACCAACGGATGCAGCCCTCAAATAGATCTGATACCATGTAGGAATTTACAGGGTAAGTTCATTATACAGAACACCAAAGAACACCGCTCACAAATAGATCACACATCAATACACCAATATTCTTGACGTGGTTAAAACCCTCAAAGAGGGAAATAGTCCATGGCCTAAGCCAATGCGGCCACTTCAGGCAATTTATTAATAAAAGAATGAAAATTTACATAAGCTTATCTCACAAACGGTTACCCTAAAAATGATCGTCCATGCTCTTTAAATAGAGATCATGGACCAATCAAGTGTTAAGCCAAGATCAAGTGTCAGTAATATTGAGGAGAGAATGAACCATCAGATCACTACATATCGTGACCGTTGGATTGTAAGTTACGAAAGTACATAGTAAAGAAACACACTTTACCTAACTCTACACTAGACCAAGTTATACTTAACTATTTCCTATGTGTCAGAATACATTAACATACCTCTAACAGTCAGCCTAGTGGAATGGCTAAAGTTTGGGGAATGTGCTAAGTTTAGCGGAAGTCAGGTGCGATAGCTAATTTTGGGTGGAGATACCAAATAAAAACAAAGACAGAGTATTTTACAGGGGGATTCCAGATTCCAAAAGGAAACATGGATTACAAAGGAGTTTCGCAGAGAGTCGAGAGAGACAGAAGTAGAGCCCGAGAGTGAACCAAGAGGTTCACTAGACTAAATAGAGCCTTCTAAAGCTAATGGAATGATCCGTAGAAGCTGAAGAGGTCATCTTCATGGAGAATTCCATCCAAGAAGATTGATTCTGGAGTTCAAAGCCACCAGAGGTTGGAGGTAGTTGCAGGAGCTACCAAAGCTCATTCTTGGTGATCCAATAATCAATTATGACTGTAAAGGACTTTCTGAATCCATTGAAGGGATTTTCAGAAGTGTCTGAAGACATCTAAGAACCAAGATGCTACAATGAAGTTTCATAATAGCAAATGATCAAATGATCAAGTTTGTTACTGGTGTCTGATGTGTGCTGAAGACAAAAGAAGGCATTCCAGAGATAGTATGCAGAATTCTGAGGGAGTTAGTGCCATCCAGAAGCTCAAGTCAGCTCAATGTACTAATTGAAGGAATCTAGTCCAGAGAAGCCTAGATCTATCTACAGAGTAAGGACAGCCAGGTATAAGATGGTATTCTAAGCCCATTGGTTCAGTTGTAAACCTTTGGAGTTGATGTGGAACTTGTAAAAGAATTTTTACCATAATCCCAAAGAGCCTAGTCAAGTTGACTAGAAATCAAGGAGACGTAACCCAAGATATCAGGGTGAACTCCTAGATTATATTGTTGTTATGTGTGATTGTCTATTTGCTACATTCACTGTTATTTGTCTTTAATATCAGCATAAGAAAATAAGCGCTTAAACAATATAAACAAGGGCATACACCTATTTCAAGTCATTAATTATGCATTTGTCAATCTAAGCTAGATCAAAAATTTGTTAGGCTTTGGAGTGAGAAGTTCTTGTAAGTATGACAAGAAGTTGCACCCCATTTCAGATCAAGTGTCAAGGGAAAGATGAAAATGGAATGAGGGAGAGAGGAGATGAGGGAAGAGAGAGAAAAGGAGAGGATAAAGATAGGAAAAGAAGGGGAAGAGAGAGAGACAGGGAGACATAGATATGGAGGGAGGAGAGAGGAGGAGAGAGAAGGATAGAGGGAGGGAGACAATGATAGAGTTGGAGGGTGTAGAGAGAGTGTGTATGATGGGGGGAGAGATGGAGGGAAGTGGTAGAGAAGGGGAGAGAGGAGGAAGGAAAAAGAGAGAGGACTTGAGAGAATGGAGGAGGGGAGAAGAGAGATGGAGTCAGAGGGGAGGAAGAAAGACATAGAGAGAGAAAGGTTGAGAGGGGAGTGACGAGGGAGAGATGGAGAGTTAGTGATGGTGGGGGGGGGGGGGGGGGGGTGTGGTAGAAAGAGAATGAGAGAGGGGTGAGGGAGAGGGAGGGAGAGAGATAAATAGATTTGGAAAGAGAGTGTGTATGTTTTGTGGGTGAGATGCAGAGACAAGGGGACATAGAGATATAGATGGGGTGAGTGAGGGGGTAGAGGAGAGAGGTAAAGAGAGGGATGGAGGAAGAGGGATAGATGTGGGGGAGAGAGAGAGGAAGAGGGAGAGATATATATATATATATATAGATAGATATGGGGGGAGAGAGAGTGTGTGTGACATATGTTTAGGGGGTTGAGATAGAGAGACAAATAAGGAGAGATGGAGGGAGGTATAAATATAGATAGCAGGGGAAGAGAGGAAAGAAGAGAAAGATAGTGAAAGTTAGGGAGAGGAAGATAGAAGAGACAGGGAGAGGGGGGGAAGAGAGAGAAGGAGAGGGGGAGGGAGGTAGACACATAATGGAAGGTGGAGAGAGAGGGAAGAAGAAAGAGTCTCACAGAGACAAATACAGACATAGAAGTTAGATCTAGAAAGTCATGAATATTTAAGATTTTCAATGTGGTTGTTGATTTCTAATTCTATTTGATCACATGCACTATATGCATTGATTTCAGTGTAGATTTTGATTTATAATTATATTTAATACCTTACAATAGATGCATTGATTTTAGTGTCAACGCTGATTTCTACTCCTATTTGATTGCTTACATAGGATGCATTGGTTTTAGGGTAGATATTTATTTCTAATCCTATTTTATTGCTTCCACTAGATGCATTGATTTCAGTTTAGATGTCGATATCTAATTATATTTAATACCTTACACTAGATGCATTGATTTCAGCATAGTTGTTGATTTCTACTCATATTTGATTGCTTGCATTAGATGCATTGATTTCAATGTAGATATTGATTTCTAATCCTATTTGATTGCTTGCACTAGATGCATTAATTTCAGTATAGATGTCGATTTCTAATCCTATTTGATTCCTTGCACTATATGAATTGATTTTAGTGTAGACGTTAATTTCTGATTTGATGCAACAAGATGTATGATGTACATTAATTTCAAAGTAATTAGATTAATAGTGTGCATTGATTTCAGTGTAAGCACATCTCTACCTCCTCCATCTATATCTCTATCTCCCATTGTCTCTCCTTCTTTATCTCTATATCTCAGCCCTTAAACATACACACTCTCTCTCCATATATATCTATCTCTCTCTCCCTCCCTTCCTTTCCCCTCCCTCTCTCTCATTTCCTCTTCCCTCTCTCTCTAACATTTCTCTCTCCATATCTATATCTCTTCCTCCCTCCCTGTCTTTGCCTCTCTCTTCTTCCCTCTCCATCCCCCATTTATATCTCTATCTCCCCTTGTCTCTACTTATCACCCCCAAAACATACACACTCTCTCTTAGTGTAAACACATAAAAAATATTCAACCATAAATACAATAGTTGAATTTTCATCCTAAATAAAATGTTTGCTTACCCCAAATGTTTGCTTCTTGAAACTATAAACTATTTATAATTGGTGTCATTCTTATTATTCCCATTTTACATCATTCAACATTGTTAATTACTTTGCATTCAAGTGCGGTAATAGAAAATAACTACCATTGAAAATTATTTGGGGTTTGACACTCCATAAGTCACAATGATTGAATTTTGAGAAAACTATTATTAATATTGGAGAGGAATAGAGACAAGGTATGTTGTTTACTATAGTAGTTTGAGTTACATATTTGAATGGTCTAAGATTCCAAGTACTCTTTTCATATAAATATTTGAATGATCTGTGATTCCAACTACTCTTTTCATATAAATATTTGAATGGTCTATGATTCCAACTACCCTTTTCATATGATCAATATGAGAAAATAGAAAAACTAATAGGTGTGACAATAGGAACAGTAGAAGAAAATAGTTTCAGATTGATTGCAATGAAGATTGTTTGTAATTGACTATATTCTTAGTATTCACATTTTCTATCTATCAAAATTGTTACATTGACACTTTGCACTCAAAATTTGTATTTCATCATTTTTTATCATTCAAGTTAGTAACAATCTCTCTCAACAAACTGAGGTAACTAAGAAAATTTTAAATTAAATTGACCAAATTAATCTTAGACATATTTAGCATATTTAAAATGATCAAAATAATTAGATGTTCAGCAAATTTTGTATGACGGCACACAATTGAAACCAACCTAGATCCATCTTAACACTGGATCTATCAAGCACCGAGAGGGATCAAATTTCTCGAGGTGGAAACCTTTCCTCAAGTTTCACACTCAAAAAATAGGTTTGCACCTCGAGAGATTTGATCCCTCTCGACGCTTGATAGATCTGGTGTTAAGATGGATTTGGGCTGGTGTAAGCAATTTAAGAACATTGAATTGACCAAGCAATTAAATATTAATTAATTAATACTAATTAATTAATTAATAATAATAATTAGTTGTTAATTAATTATGATTGAATTAATTATTAATAATAAATGAATTATTTTTTAATGAATTAATTAATTATCTAATTGAATATAATAATATTAACAAAAATATTAATAATATAAACAAAGTTTTATTTATTAAATTAATAATATAATAATTATATAGTAGTAATATTAATATTATAAACCCAAGGTATATAAACCCTAAGATAAATATTATAAATCCGAGGGAATAATAAACCCAAAAGAATAATATTAAACCCAAGGGATAAAAATTATAAACCCAAGGGATATAAATCCTAAGATAAATATTATAAGCCCTAAAAGAAATATGGTTGAGCATGCATGACCACGATTGATTTTCATATTGATAAAATCTTTGCCACAATGCAACGTTGGACTATGGTTTAACATGATTGATTCTCATGTTGAGACAACTTTTCTCACAATGCGATGTTGGACAATGGTTGACCATGGTTCACTATGGTTGATTTTCATATTGAAACAATCTTTTTCATATTAATCCCTTAGGTTTAATATTAATCCCTTGAGTTTATAGTCCCTTGGATTTTAGTATTAATCCCTTGGGTTTATAATATTTATCTGTTGGTTTTATTAATCTAAGGGTTCATTTTCCTAGGGTTATTATTATTCCCTTGGGTTTATAATACCTTGGTGTTTTATAATTAATCCCTTTGATTTATAATATCAAACCCTTGGATTTATCAATCCTTTGGTCCAAAGACACATTCTGACAACCACGGTCCAATGTCGCATTGTGACAAAGATTGTCTCAATATGAAAATCAACCAAGGTCAACCATGGCCAACTATTGTCCAACGTCGAACTGTGCCAAATGTTGTCTCAATAAAAAAATCAATCATGGTTAACCATAATCTAACGTCACATTGTGACAAAGATTGTGTCAATATGAAAATCAACCATGGTCAACCATGTTTATTTTAGGGTTACAATATTTATCTTAGGGTTTATATACCTTGTGTTCATAATATTTATCTCTTGGATTTATATTATGTCGTTGGGTTTATAATACCTTAGGGTTTTAAAATTAATCCCTTAAGTTAATAGTTATTAATAATAAATAATAATTGATTAATACTAATATAATTATTAATAATAATAATAATATAATAATGAGTTAACTATTATTATTATTTATAATTAATTTTATTAATAATGAATGAAGTAATTTTAATACATTTTATTTATAAAATTCAAATAGAAATATAATTAATTTTTATATTCGTGTTAGATAATTGTTTTTCTTTTCTTTGTTTTTAAAATTTTAAATTTAAATAAAAATCACTAAAAGATTAATTTAAAATTCAATATTAATATTTTTATTTACATATTTAAAAATTAAAATAATCTTTAAAAAATCTTAAGATTCCTACGACGCCCATGATACACTGTCATGGGGATTGTGTCTTATTTTTCTGATACAGGACCCATTAATCATATTTAAAATTTAGATAGGCCATTTTGCAAGACATCTGGAATCAGTATTTGGTGGGTTTTCTTTGATGGGGCTTGTAAAATTGGATAATTCAGATGTGGTGTACTCATTTCTACTGAACCTCACAAGTATATCACTTTTGGTGGGAGAGTGGTACTGATTGCAGAAATCATCACATTATGGGGGTTGTTATTCACTGCGAGCTCTCTCAACATTAACACTTTGCATATTTTTGGGGACTCTAAAGGATGCATAGATTGGATCAAGGGATTGTCATGTTTACAACCTCCCCTTCTACCTTATTGGATGAAGTGCATCCGTATCATGATAAGATCATTCCAACACATTGATTTTAATCATATTTACATGGAGCAAAACATCATCTTTGACATACTCTCTAAAAGAGGCATCTCAGCATCTCCTAAAGTCATACACTATGCTCCATTCAACCCCCTTTGGCACTATTGCTACTTCATAGATAAGACTATTATATGATATTTTCTATATTTCTATTTTGTCTTTTTATAACTAAGCATGTGTTGAACAAGGGATGAACATACATTAAATAATAGTATCTCAAAAGAGCTTACTCATTTTCTGTTTGGTTTTTTTGGTTGTTAAATTTGGATGTATACCCTGAAACAAAACTATGTAATTGTACTTTCTCTACTTAATATTAAAGAAAACATTTTTTCAATTGAATATATAATATATATATATATATAATTATAATTATAATTATATATATATATAATTATTACATAAATAATTTAAAAAAATGATTTAGTTTTAACTTAAATATTTTGAAATCTGAATGTTATTTGATTATTATAACCTCCCCTTCTACCTTATTGGATGAAGTGCATCCGTATCGTGATAAGATCATTCCAACACATTGATTTTAATCATATTTACATGGAGCAAAACATCATCTTTGACATACTCTCTAAAAGAGGCATCTCAGCATCTCCTCAAGTCATACACTATGCTCCATTCAACCCCCTTTGGCACTACTGCTACTTCATAGATAGGACTATTATATGATATTTTCTATATTTCTATTTTGTCTTTTTATAACTAAGCATGTGTTGAACAAGGGATGAACACACATTAAATAATAGTATCTCAAAAGAGCTTACTCATTTTCTGTTTGGTTTTTTTGGTTGTTAAATTTGGATGTATACCCTGAAACAAAACTATGTAATTGTACTTTCTCTACTTAATATTAAAGAAAACATTTTTTCAATTGAATATATAATTATAATAGATATAGATATATAATTATAATTATAATTATATATATATTTTACAATAAATAATTAAAAATTGATTTGGTTTTAACTTAAATATTTTGAAATCTGAATGTTATTGGATTATTAATTGAGACTAATAAGAATGAAATCAATTCAATTTCTTTAATCTCACTCCTTTTCAATCTATAAAATTTCCAATATTTCAATTTTACAAATATAAAAAGTAGTATAAACGTTTTTGTCCCTTTAGAACTATGTTGGCTATTTTTAACTAAAATTAGATGAGGAATTATGGAATCTTGATTTTCTGAATAACAAAAGAGACCAAAGAAAAAAATTGCTTTAGAAAAAGTCGCTAAATTATTAGTTTCTAAAAGTCACCGATGGGAATAACACACTACCGTGAAAAAGTGTGAGTGAAGCCGACAGCTCAGCCTCCACCAAGGCGTGGAGCTTTTCTTTGTCCACTTTGAAGTCGGAACTCAGAAGCCCAAATTGCATAGGGGAAGTCCAGTGTTTTGCTTTAATATTTTCAAATATATGAACACAAAATTATTTTTTCGAATGTGTACACGAAATTATTTTCAAACACAAAATAAACAAACTCAAATATTCTTATGACCGTAGTGTAACATTCTGTTTTTTAATTGTTTCTTACTTTTACTCAACATGATATGAATTAGATGAAGAGGTATAATTTTAAGATTGTGGAATATTATCAAGATAATGAAAATCAAAATATAGTATTAAATATATGTATTTTAAAATAAATAGAAGTTATATAGTAGGTGGTCTTTTTTATTTAATTTTCAATATAATTTAATTAAAACTAAAAATATATAAAGATTAAAGATTTCATCACAAAAATAAAAATAATTAATAAAATATTGTATTTGTTAAATATCAATAAATACTGTTTAATATTAACATACATATATCTATGTGCGTGTTTTTTTTATTAATATACATAATTGTTTATAATTAAATTTCTAAAATATGTATTTAATATAATAATAAGTCATTTTAAATTAAAAATATTGTGGAAAAATTATAATTTATGGAAAAAAATATAGTAACTAATAGAAATAAAAGCTACTAAACAATCCATAATATTGACACCTAATCATTGTGATTGGGTGAATTTATGTAAATAGATAAATTAGAAATATGAACAGTCATCGGGATATGAACTGAACAGTCTCTCCCTCATGTATATAATGAAGACCTACCTGATGGAATAGGACACATTGATCATTTTTTGCCTTATGGAGTTACTGCCTGGCCTAACATGGTATCAGAGCCAGCTCTTTTTTTAGCTCTTATGTCCCTTGTAGCTCCCCAGTCTGCTCTCCATATAGTTATGCTGCTCCTCCATATAATTAGTTGCGTCCTCTGTCTACCATATTCCATATATTCAAACCTGCCCCCTCCACAGTCGTTGCCAGGTCTAAACGTTGCATTACCTAGACTCTCTAGACTGTCCACATAACGTTTTCTGCCATAACATGGGACGTCGACTATCTGACTATTCCAGTGCTCAAAGGCTAATGAGTCAAGGGGGGGCACCGTAATCCCCACGGCGGAAATGGCACTGTTTTCAGGAATTCGACGCCTGCTTGAAGGGACGTCGACTGTTGGTGGTCTCCCAATTCTGAAAACTGGTGCCTCCATGCACTTGTATGATATATAATGACGACATATAACGTTGGTATTTACGCTGGCATTGTGGTATATTAGAGCTGCTGTCATTGTATGCGTAGAAGTTCATGGCATTATATTAACGATAGTCTTATTGAACGCTGAAGTTTTTTTTGACATAAAACGTTGGTAATGTTGGTATTTAACACTGAAGTTTTCTTGGCATAAAACGTTGGTAACGTTGGTACTAAATGCTGAAGTTTTTTTAACAAAAAACGTTGGTAACATTGGTATTGAACGCTGAAATTTTTTGGCCATACGTTGAAGTTTTTTTTGGCCAAGCGTGGTATATAAGAAACTGTTCACTGGTTTATGAAGAGTAAGCGTTGAAGCCATGCGTTGAATATACATGGTATTTTGAACTGTTTTTTGGTATGATGTCCTTTAATGTATATGTGGGTTGAGCCCTGATTTGTGCATGTTTTAAAATTGCCTTTGTGTGTTAAAACTTTTTGAAGGGCTGCATTGGGTGATCTATGTAAAAAGAAACAAAAAAAAGGGTCAGATATATATATCTTCGGTATTGACATTTGTTGTCAAGTTGAGCTTGCTATCCCATCATATCAGATGTATATTGGTTCCCATTAAGAGTAAAATTTTGCAGCAGAAGTTTTTTGTTACAGAATGCATTCAATCAAATCCATGGTGGGAATAGTTCTCACTGGCAAGGAGAACTATCTTGAATGGTCCCGGATGATAAAACACATCCTCATTTTCAATGAGTTGTGGAAAGGAGTGTGTGTCGGATACGGAGGCAATGAACCAGTACAACCTACCTCAGACAAAGAGCTCGTCATTTGGGAAAACAAGCATAGCAAAGCTTATGCATTAATCACAACATCTGTAAATGAAGAGGTGAGTCGCCATATTTCGTCATATTCAACTGCCTTTGAAGCTTACAAAAAGGCTGAAAGAACTCTATGACT